>MU227248.1:2540481-2551787 GCA_018584345.1 Thuja plicata | reverse complement strand
TAGCTGTCCAACACTCAACAAGTTATGTTTAAGTCCATCAACAAGTAATACATTGTCAGTGTTAGTCTTTCCATCCAAAGAAATAGATCCAACTCCAATAATAAGTTTAGGAGTATTTTCACCAAATCTGACAACACCACCATCATGTTTCTTCAAACTCACAAAATTATTCCTATCTCCAGTCATATGGTGTGAACATCCACTATCTATAACCCATTCAAATTTATTTTCAACTCGAGATACTAGGGATTTTTTCTCATGCATAGGTGCATCATATTTAATAGCAATGAATCCAATCTCATCAAATTTATCATCCTCATCATCAGATATTCCCTCACTAGCATAATAACATTCCTTATCTTTTGAGAGCTTAGACTTGAAAAACTTAGGTTTGTGCTTTGGGATTCTTGTAGGACATCTAGATGCAAAATGACCAATCTTATTACATGAAAAACATTTCAAAGGTAATTTGCCTTCAAATTTACCCTTACCTCTCTTTTCTCTTCTAGCAATTAGTGCCACAACTTCATCTAGCTTTCTTTCTTCTTCCTATATCTATTCCCATTCATCAGCATAAGCTCCAAGTTCTTCTCTTAGTTCACTACTTCTTGCATTTCTAGATAAGGTCTTCTTGTTCTTGTGCACAGTTGCCTTGAATACTGACTCTACCCTAGGTAAAGTGTCTCCCAATTCTGAAGTCTTGAATGTAGTAAGCTTTCCAATCAACATTTCTCTGGTGAAGTTCGGTGTCAAAGGTATGATCTCCTCTATAGCCTATACTTTGGTTCTACATGCAGGTGTCAAAGATCTGAGAATCTTTGCAATTACTTCTTCCTTGCTATAAGTACCTCTAGAGTTCCTAATACCAGTAGCTACCTTAGTAATGCTATGTGCATATGCTATGACATTCTCATCTTCTCTCATCTTCAGTGATTCCATCTTTGTTTTCTAGTTCTATAACTTTGATTGTTTTGTAAATTTGTCTCCAACATACAATGCTTCTAGTCTTGTCCAGATGTCATTTGCAGAGTCCAAATCCTTCACTTCAATGAATTATCCTTTAGATAGGGCACAGATCAGATATTGCCTTGCAACCATATTGTAGGAAAATAGTTTCTTTTCATCTTTAGTAGCCTTGTCCAGCTCATCTTCAGTCGCTATTGCTACATTCTTCTTTGTGATCATCCAGTACTCAATTCCCAGACATAGCAAATGTGTTGTCATCTTGTTTTGCCAACTATCAAAGTTTTCAAGATCAAACTTCAGACTATCCTTCCTGTAGTAAGTCATCTTCAGGATCACCAAAAGTTGTTAAACTTTCTCTCTGAGGACCAGTAGCTCTGATACTAATTTTTAGGAATAACAGTCCACTAGACAACTGAGAGGGGTGGGGGGGGCTGAATCAATTGTGCAATATATTATTAAGCTTTAAGCTTTATGAACTATAACATCAAAAGTAAATAACACTGTAACTGCCAACACCATAACATAATGTTTGTTGTTGAGGAAACCCTATTAAAGGTAAAACCACGGTGGGAATTAACACCCACAAAATAATGTACTGAGAATATAGTATCCCTATTAAATGATATTATCCTTGTTAGGAGCTTGTTATTACATTATAGTACACAGTCCCTGTTAGGAGTCAATTAAAGTAGTAGGCTCACTGCCAAGGCTCACTGCCCAAAGAAGGTTAAAGCCACCCTCAAGGATTCACAATCCACATCAAGTGTATACAAAAAACACATAATCCAGTGAACTGTCTGATAGAAACTGTCTTTGCTTGGTTAGTTCCAATGAAGTACCAAATTTTTTCTCTATCCAGTAGTCAAACTTTGCAGCTTCACAAATCTCTACTCTTTTCTTTCTCTACCACACTTTTCACAAATGAAAAGATCACTCAAATATACCCTCTTACAATAACCCATTAGGTCGGCCAGTTAAGCTTTCCTAATACACAATTAAATAGGTCGTCTAATTAAGGCTTCCCATCATACAAATAATTACATAAGCCCTTGCTAAGATACACACGGTACCTATAACAAGTATACAATATTTACAATTCATTACAAATACTTCCAGATCCGCAATCCATGCTCTGAATTAATTTCCACACGTTACAACTCTAAAGTCGGCCAAGAAATAAGTCTTCTCTAGAACACACAGCACAACTGACATCATCAGTACCCAAACAGAAATCAAACTCAACCCATTTCACCATCATATGTTAGCTCTCCATCAGTAATCTCGCAAGTTCTGAAACATCTTCCTCAACAAGATATGCCTGAAACACAGAGACCTTCTCTGTCCAGAATCACAGTCACAGTCCAAAAAAATAGTCTTTACTAAAATAGCTGTAACATCCATGATATGAAACATAAATTCAAGTGGCCTTAGATGTAAGGTCAAAACTCAATCTTCTGCTTAAATCCAACTTTGCTTATTCTAGTTCATCTGTACAGTGTTCGTACATGCCTTCTAGTCAAGTAACTAGTATGTCTTCTTTCATAGAAATATATGTTGACATCAGTGACAAAACATGAGTATCAACAACCTGATCAGTACCAAAAACTGATATCATCCAACAAGATGAGTTTTGAATTTGTGGCTTGTTAAAATTTTCCATTACAATGTCTCATGACAAATGACTAAAGTGGAAAATGATGTAGCTCAAACCTATTCCTAACCTCCTTTTGTGATGCTTTGATGTGTGTTGGTGTGGTCTTTGTACTTTAAACCATTGAAACATTTTTTCCTTTTGACCTTTTAATTTTAAATTGAACTTTCAAACCTTTGAACCTTGAATTTTCATAAAGGTTCAATTTCAATGGTTCAACACTTTACTCCTTGCAGATTTAAATGTTGAACATTTAAACTTTGAACCTAGGCAATCTAGAATTTTGAACTCTTGGTGTTGAACCTGCACCTTCCAACTTGTTGAACCTTGAACTTTGAACCAAAAATAGGTACGATGGTTCAAGTTCAAAGTATTCTCACCTAAACCTTTGAACCATGATTTTGAACTATTGAAATTTCTAAACTTTGAACCTTCAACTTTTGTAAAGGTTCAAGTTCAATGGTTCAAAACTTTACTCCTTATAGATTTGAAGGTTGATCATTTGAACTTTGAACCTAGGCAATTTGGACTTCTGAACTCTTGGTGTTGAACCTACACCTTCAAACCTATTGAACCTTGAACTTTGATCTAAAAATAGGCACAATGGTTCAAGCTCAATGTTTGATATCCTGGACCTTTGAACCATGATTTGCAACTATTGAACTTTATGAACTTTGAACCTTGAAATTTCGTAAAGGTTCA
Source organism: Thuja plicata (assembly GCA_018584345.1). Lineage (NCBI taxonomy): Eukaryota > Viridiplantae > Streptophyta > Pinopsida > Cupressales > Cupressaceae > Thuja > Thuja plicata. The sequence goes on along the minus strand of MU227248.1, from coordinate 2,548,468 downwards.
AGTTCAATGGTTCAACACTTTAATCCTTGTAGGTTTGAATGCTGCATATTTGAACTTTGAACCTAGGCAATCTAGACTTCTGAACTCTTGGTGTTGAACCTACACCTTCAAACCTATTGAACCTTGAACTTTGAAAACATAATAAGTACAATGATTCAAGCTCAATATCTCCTAGCTTGAAAGTTTGAACCATAATTATGAATTGTTGAACTTTCTAAACTTTGAACCTTGAACTTTTGTAAAAGGTCAAGTTCAATAGTTCAACACTTTACTCCTTTGAGATTTGAATGTTGAACATTTGAACTTTGAAACTAGGCAATCTAGAATTTTGAACTCTTGGTATTGAACCTACACCATTGAACCTATTAAACCTTAAAATTTGAACCAAAAATAGGTACGATGGTTCAAGTTCAATGTCTGCTAACCTGAACCTTTGAACCATGATTCTGAATTATTGAACTTTATGAACTTTGAACCTTGAAGTTTGAACCTTTGAACCATGATTCTGAATTGTTTAACTTTCTAAACTTTGAACCTTTGAACCATGATTCTGAACTATTGAACATTCTGAACTTTGAACTCTTGGTGTTGAACCTGCACCTTCCAACCTGTTGAACATTGAAATTTGAACAAAAAAAAGGTAGGATGGTTAAATTGTTTAACTTTATGAACTTTGAACCTTGAAATTTCATAAAGGTTCAAGCTTAGTGGCTCAACACTTTACTCCTTGTAGATATGAATGTTGATCATTTAAAATTTGAACCTAGGCAATTTGAACTTATGAACTCTTCGTGTTGAACCTGCACCTTTTTTATTAAAGAGGAAAAGGATGTAGCTCAAACATGTTCCCAACCTTCTTTTGTGATGCTTTTATGAATGTCAATATGGTATTTGTACTTTAAACCATTGAAACATTTTGCCTTTTGACCTTTGAATTTGAAATAGAACTTTCAAACATTTGAACCTTGAACTTTTGTAAAGGTTAAAGTTCAATGGTTCAACACTTTACTCCTTCAGATTTGAATCTTGAACATTTGAACTTTGAACCTAGGCAATTTGGAATTCTGAACTCTTGGTGTTGAACTTGCACCTTTGACCCTGTTGAACCTTGAACTTTGAACCAAAAATAGGTACAATGGTTAAATTTTAATGTCTCCTAATCTGAACCTTTGAACCATGACTCTGAACTATTGAACTTTAAAGCTTGAACTTGCATAAAGGTTCAAGTTCAATGGTTCAAAACTTTACTTCTTGCAAATTTGAATGTTGAATATTTGAAATTTTAACCTAAGCAATCTGGACCTATGATCTCTTGGTGTTGAACCTGCACTTTCCAACCTGTTCAACCTTGAACTTTGAACCAAAAATAGGTATGATGGTTCAAGTTCAATGTCTGCTAACCTGAACCAATGAACCATGATTCTAAAGGGTTGAACTTTCTAAACTTTGAACCTTGAGCTTTCATAAAGGTTCAATTTCAATGGTTCGACACTAAAATCTTGGGTGTTGAACCTACACCATCATGACTAAACTAAAAAAGGATGTAGCAAACATGCTCCTAGCCTCCTTTTGTGATGCTTTGATGTGTTTTCGTGTGGTCTTTGTACTTTAAACCATTGAAACATTTTTTTTTGACCTTTGAATTTGAAATTGAACTTTCAAACCTTTGAACCTTGAACTTTCATAAAGGTTCAAGTTAAATGGTTCAACACTTTACTCCTTGCAAATTTGAATGCTAGAAATTTGAGCTTTGAACCTAGGCAATCTGGACTTGTAAACTCCTTGTGTTGAACTTGCACCTTCGAACCTATTGAACCTTGAACTTTGAACCAAAAATAGGTATGATAGTTCAAGTTCAACTTCTGCTAACCTGAACCTTTGAACCATGATTCTGAACTGTTCTACTTTCTAAACTTTGAACCTTGAACCTGTGTAAAGGTTCAATTTCAATGGTTTAACACTTTACTCCTTGCAGATTTGAATGTTGATTATTTGAATTTTTGAACCTAGGCAATATAGATTTTTTAACTGTTGGTGTTGAACCTGCAACTTCAAACCTGTTGAACCATGAACTTTGAACCAAAAATAGGTACGATTGTTCAATTTTAATGTCTTCTAACTTGAACCTTTGAACCATGATGGTGAACTATTGGACTTTCTAAACTTTGAACCTTGAACTTTCGTAAAGGTTCAAGTTCAATGGTTCAACATTTTACTCCTTGCAGATTTGAATGTTGAACATTTGAAATTTGAACCTAGGCAATCTGGACTTCTCAACTCTTGGTGTTGAACCTGCACCGTGAAACCTATTGAACCTTTAACTTTGAACCAAAAATAAGTACGATGGATTAAGTTCAATGTCGACTAACCTAATCCTTTGAACCATGATTCTGAACTATTGAAATTTTTGAACCAGATGACCTTTTTGAACTGGTTTAACATTATTTCAACTACCTCTTCGTATAAACATCACCTTCACAAAAGGTTATCAGAGAAATCATTAAGGGAGGGCACAAATTTCAGTTTTGATGATCATAAATAGGGGAAGAACTTAATTTAAAAAAATTAAATTTGGGGGACCATAAGTGGGCCAACAAGGTATACCTCAACATAATCTTAGAAATATCTGACAGAAACAAATGTTCTAATCTTCTTTTAGTATTTTTCTATTTATGATATTTTTTATACACTACCTTATATAATGTAAAACTTCATTTATAGTTTCCACTAAAACAACTATCAGCGATTCCCTTACACCTCCATTGGGTGTAAGTGCTAGTATAAGCTAATTTAATGATGCTTGTCAAGTTTTTATCACAAATTTCCTTACAAAATAGTGATGTGGAGTAATAGTGTTGCATTCATGAGAAAATGGGGATATTTTTTGGGAAAGAATCTTGTTGAGTTTCTTAATTGAGTTCTAGATTAGAAATTTCTCTTGTGCTAAATTTATATATATCATTTTATTTAGTCTCTTATGTCGTAATTTGAACCTTATGCTTAGAAGTTGGGTTTGAGAATGAAAATCCTTACATTTTAGACATGAAAAGTTAAAACCCATTTTATTTCCTTGAGATTGGAGAATGTAAACACTTTGATTTCTTAGGTACAATATCACAAAAAAGTTGTATTTGTATTGCAAAGTCTTCTTTAGATTCAACATGTAAGTTATTGTTTGTAACAATTTTTGTATTTGAAAAAATTCAAACTGTTGGTACTCCTAAATTTGGAACAAATTTGGAGTGACCATGTTAAATTTCTCAGTTGAGCAAGTAAGTACCCTTGAAAATTTTGTGTGAGAAGGCTCAGTTCGAGTGATTGAAAAGGATGCCCGAATGATTTTCATGAGATACAAATTGGGAAAAGGCTTCAATGCCTTTCATTTGACATATGCAGTGGGTCCCAACTCCTGAATTCCAATTCTGACATGTTTAGGGAGTAGTCATTTTGAGGGGGTCACCTAATTCTACATTTTGCTAAAGTGTCATTTTGCTGTCCGGGGCCTAGTTTGCTTTTGAATATCTTACAGCCTGTTATGTGTCATGACCCGCCACTTTGGGGATGTTGAGTATGTGCATCAGAGAACCTACCTTTTGAATCCCAAGTCATTTAGATATGTTTTGACTAGATTTCAAATTCCTCAAAGTTGGTAATTTACCATTGTCATGCATTGTGCAATTGATCAGAAATCTGAATAGCCCATTTTGAGTTCTTGAAAATATGTACCCGGGTGAACATTTTGGATAATTGGCTTGTCCCTCATATTGTAAACATAGGAGTGCACCTATTTGAATATTTATAGATTCCTTCCAATCCATTTATCCACTTTGCTAGAGCCTTTCCGTTTCCATTTTAATGAAGTTTCACTGAAAATGCTGATTTCATAATTAAATGGCATACTTTGTGGTTTCCCTCTTTACACCCCATTCGAGGTCAAGCATAATTGAAAGTTGATCTCAATTGTAGACCAAGGAACGAACTCATTTGAAGATTCCCAAACTTTGACCAATCCGGTAGATCACTTTTCTTTGCCGATTCCAAACCCAATTTCTGCATATTTGTTGTGCTTTGGTTCGGAATAGTGTTAAGGTGCTATCTTTGCAGATTGGTATCAATTGAATGGTTTTTTTTCAGAGGAAGGAAACTGAGGATTCATGTTCTACATATGACATTCAATCAAGCTCCAGAGCTTGAGTTTGTGAAAGATCTTTTTGATGACCCTATGAATTTAGTTTGGGAGGCAATTTATTCAGTTTGTAGTGCGGAAAAGAGTTAAGTTTTCAAAGTGGCCATTTTGCAAGGGTGATAACTTTCGATCTAAAAGTTGTTTCCAGGATCCGATTGTGTGACAATGATCATTGCAATGTAAGTGTACTTTTTGACCTAATGGTAAGACTTCAGTGCATGATTCATTGATTTTTGTAATAGTATATCCGAATGAAATTTATGGTGATTCAGCATTGGCACCTACACAAGTTTTCTGAAAGGCTAAGTTTGCATTGTTATATCTTGTGCCCGAGGATGAATCTGGTAAAGCTTTTCTACATGAGTATTTAATGGTAATGAATGAATCTTATTGCCAGATGACGAGGCCAAATTACTTGTTTTAGTAAGTTTTTGAGACTAGTTGCAGTTATATGGTCAAGTTGCAAAATTGTTAGGAGTGATCATAAAGGCCGCAATTTATAATCAGATTTGCATAGTGGTCTGTGTTTTAGAATGTGCAAGTTATATTTGTTGAAATTTTTTCAACAAATACATAGTCAATTGTACTTGGCAAAGTTCAATTTTTCTCAAGATTTGGAAAATGCACACGATACGAAACCAAACATGTATTCATAACAATTGTTTTGGTGAGATTTTCATATGCGGATCCATAGTGCTCAGGTGTGGATACAAATTTTTGAAGTGACAATAGGGTTGGGAAATTTTATTAACATATTAAACATTATGAGGTTCAATATGTTTCCCCATCAGGAAGATGACTTCTAGACTCTTATATGAGTTATAAGATAAGGAAAAATAGAGAAGAGGGGATCTCAAGACTTTCATACAAAACAATTTGGTAAGTGTAAATGCCAAATCATCTATGCATTAGCTTATGGAGGAGAGTACACTCTGTTCATTGAAAGAAAAGACTATGCATATAAATCAAATAGGATAAGGGAATGCTAAGTGATTTATTATAACAAAATTTTAATTTGAAGGATGGCGCAGACTCTGGGAGACTTATAAACTTTCAATCTATTTCACAATGCAATGGAAGCCAGAAATTAAGAAGTTTAGAGCATGTTGTGGCATTAAAAACAACAAGGCACTTTCATAGAAGAGCAAATTGGAAATGTAATACCAAATCTTGCACAGTATCTCATGCTTGGGAAGATGAAAGCATTGTCAGATGTCTGCGCAATGTATAGAGGGGTTGATTGCTATGAGAATATCCAGAAAAAGGCATGACAAAAGGGAGATTTCTATTGCCAGTAGTCTGCGATAATATTTGGTGGAGAAGCACAGACAGAGCATGCGAACTTTTTGACCAAGAGTGATGCATGATGTGCAGCAGATTCGGGGCATTTTAAACAAAGTAAACTGCAAATGTTAAAGAACATAAGCCTGTGAAAGTAGGAAAGGGAGGATTAATTTTTTCAAAATCATAAAAACTTTTACTACAACAAAACTTGCACAGATTTTGAAAGGATGAATGCCAGCGCTAGGAAAGGAGGATGCACAATAGACTGAAGGATATTTCAAACATACAATAGGCTGCGCAGACAATGAAGCAAATTGAATAAGCTTGCGCTATTATTGGGGGGCAGTATTAATGTATTGCTTTTCCAGTAATCAGTGCAACATCAGTGGAAAAGATGTGAACTTTTGACCAGAGTAATGCATTGTGTAATGCGCAGACAAGGAGGGTATTTGCAGTCTTTAAACTTTTAAACTATAACTTTCATGGTATAGGGTCTGCACAAGTAGTAAATGGAGGGATTGTTTTCAGTATTTATTTAAAGAGTTACAAAGTGAGACCACAGTAGGTTGCGATAACTTTTGGAGGAGATGTTTAAAGTTTGTGGAAGTTTTAAGTTAAAATCTATAATTTTGACTCCATAAGGAGTGGTGCCCTGACCTTTGGAGGACATTGGTGGTCCTCATTTGCAACAAAACAAAGACAGTGATGAGCAGCTCTCAGGAAAAACCTAGGAAAATGAGAAATAGAGTATCTCCAATATCCCACATTGTCTCTGTGGTGGGCATTTTTGGTATTTATATACCAAAACACTTTCTTTAAAGGTAAGTATGAGAGCCCAGAGGCTCTTGGTGAGCTCCTAGGGGCTGGAGGTTGACTTGCATAGGTTATACACAGTATTTTGATGAAATTTTTTAAAATGCCTCTAAAACCATGAGATCTATTATACCACATTGTTCCCACAAGTGATTTCTGAGATGTTTATATGCAAAAATGAAAACATATGAATTTGAAGAAAGAAAAAGAGGCTATCCACACGCGCCCAGTCATTCAACCGCCTCGATTTCCATGCCCAAAAATGGAAGAAATCAAATTTTGACAAAAATGGCATGTAACGGTGGTCGCAATGTCGTGAGAAGCACTTGGTCGCACAGTCATAGAAAGGCTCCGGTCGCACAGTTGAGAGACAAACTGTAGATAAACGCCAACATTCAGAGACTTGGCAACTGACCGCTAGCGGTTAGTCGCGTAGCCGCAAAATATCAGAGTTGACCGTCGAGACTTGGCGACTAACCGCTAGCGATTAGTCGCGAAGTAGCCAGATGCCGAAGTTGAGTGTCGCGACATGGAGGTAGCTGCTGGTCGCATGGTTGCTAGATGAGAATCAGCCGCCAGATGTTAGTCGCGAGGTCGCCCAAGGTTGACTGTTGAGTTAAAATTTGCTCGCGATTGTGAGACTATGGTTGTCGCATGGTCACCAGATCTAACTGAGGTCAAAGGTGAGTTAAGACCAGTTTGTGACAACAAATAAGAGGGTGCCACATGTATATTTTTGGTGAATTTTGGGCTAAATAGGCAGGAAATAAAGATTTCAGAATGTTTTAAAGGATGTGCAGATTTTAAAAGGTAAAATGCATACAAAGCAAAGGTATCTTATTTCAAATTTTATGAAATATGCATTCCTGGGGATTTTTATAAACACATGGGATAATTAGATTTTTCAGAGATTGGGGATAAATCAGATTTTCTTAGGCATGGAAAGATCAGATTTTGAAGGGGCAAACAAATTCAGATTTGCACAAAGGAAAATGAGACAAAATGCATAATTTTTTAATTACATAAGTCAGATTTGAAAGAGCTTTCCGGGAGGTTTTTGCAAGCAGATATTTTATCAAATTTTCAAAGATATTTTTCCAAATGAAATCAGATTGGAGACTTTTCAGTGGGAGAATGAAGGAGATTTACAAAGGGATAAAATTAGATATTTTCTCAGACAGATGGAATCAGTTTTTAAAGATATATCACATATTTTGAAGAGAAGGACAGGTGTTGGCTAGATAGAATTTTTAGGGTTTCTTCTCTTCTATATCTTTCTTTCTTTTCTTATTTTTAAGGGTTCCTTTCCTCTGCTATGTTCTGGTTTTTTCCTACAGATGCCCAGAGCAGGTCCCTGTTGGTCTTGTGGAAATTTTATTGGAAGATATACTTTTATTTCTTTGTATATTCAGGAAAGCTTATTGTCTGGATGTGTTGAACCAGAATACAGTAATAGAATATAGTGTGGTTCTCCCTCTTTCATATTATCTTATCTCTTTGCATTCTGTTTGTGCTCTAGTGTGTTTCACTTGTAAGGAATTTGAAATACACAAGCTACAAGGTAGTTTGTTTAATTATTTATGAGTTCCTTTCAAGGAGAGGACTAAGTTTCATAGATGATTTCAGAGAGCAAAGCATTGTGATAAGGATTTGATGCAGATGTATGTATATGAGATGATAGTTTGTAAGGCACTCTATCTCAGC
>MU227248.1:2498816-2509159 GCA_018584345.1 Thuja plicata | reverse complement strand
TATATATATATATATATATAGAATCTAGACAGAAAATCCTAAAATATTCTAGTTTACTTCATCTTCCAATTTCAAACAGTTTAATGACAATATGCATCTGAATCTGAATTTTTTTTTCAGAATGTAGACTTCAATGTCCGTTTAGGCAAAAAAGTGTAACCCACTATTGTGGGATCACCCCGTCATATGTGATTCTCTGGGATTAGCAAAAAATCTTGCAACTATTCCAACTATGTGTGCTATATCAGGTCTTGTGTGTCCAACATACATCAATTTACCAATCATATATTTGTACAAAGTTTGATTTACCTCAAGTGTCGTGTCTTCTTTTGTCAATTTGCATCCTGTCACCATAGGTGTTCTGACAGGTTTTGATTCTTCCATTTTGAATGTCTTCAGTATTTCCTTGATGTATTTTGACTGAGTAGTATAGATACCAGCAGTTTGTTATAAAATTTGCAATTCAAGAAAAAATTTAATCTCTCCAAACATTGACATTTCAAATTCTTTCCTCATTTCATCAGCAAATGAAGTGCATAGGTTATCATTACCTCCAAATATAATATCATCAACAAATATTTCAGCAATAAGTGTCTTATCATCATTTCCTCCTTTCAAATACAAATTGTTGTTATCACTTGTTCTAATAAATCCAATACTTATAAGATAAGAATACAATCTTTCATACCATGTTCTTGGTGCTTGTTTCATTCCATATAAAGCTTTGTGTAACTTACATACCATGTTTGTCGGATCATGATCAACAAATCCTTCAGGTTGTTCAATGTATACCTCTTCTTCCAATATTTCATTCAAAAATGCAGACTTAACATCGTGAAGACATATTTTTCTATTAGTATGAAAGGAAAAATAGTTTTGAGCCATTGGTAACACCAACACCGAAAGACAGGTTTAGTGCAACCCGACAGACAAGTTCACAAGGGAACCCGATGACACAGTTTACCAATGCAACCCGAAAATGTTACAAGAGTAACCTGACAGAGTAACCCGATAGAGTAACCTAACAGAAAAAGCTGACATAAGAACCCAACAAGAATATTACAATGTAACCTAAAAGAATAGATAATAGAGGAACTCAACAGACTACAGAGCAACCCGAGCACCAGTCTACCAAGAGACAGTTATAATCCCGAGAAATGTGGATCTGACTTCCACGTTAGATAAAACACTTGTGTTTTATATTTAGAATTTTTATTAGCTTTATATCCATTTTTTGAGGGACAAACAATGTAATTGTAATTATTTTAATCATTCTAACTGATTAGAAACATGCAAACTAGGAGATCAAGGTCAAGTTGTAAACCTTTAATCATAGAGTTAACATTGTTATGCGTGAAACTCATTTAGGTAAAAATCATTGTATAAATAGATGTGTAATCAATCAGAGCATGTGGATGTGATGATGATTGTAGCCGAGGAGCACATCCATGGATCAGACTGAGAGTTTTATGCAGAAGAAAAACAAAAGATGAAAATGGTTATCAAGAACCAGATTCAAGGCTACCAAGTAGAACAGAGGTATTGATCAATCACTATAGGTGATAAATATACATGTGAAATTTAATGGATCTATAATCAGTAATTCTAGATTGCATATACTCAAGTCAATGAATATTTTTTACTACATTCTAAAAAGTGTGGAAAATAGAAGAAATCCTTTGAGAAGGTGGATTTAACAATCCTTTTGTAAACCTCTTAACTGAGTGCACACTAAATAGTGTTGCTAAATCTCTTAACATAGTAGACCTTAACCAGTCTCTACATGTTACTCCTAATAGGGTAAGATCATCAGAAGTCATCAAAATTGTAAGCCTTAACTAACCCCTTCCATTCGAAAGATAGTGAAGTTTTTATGGGTTTCATCCCCACCGTAATTTTTACCTTCTAATAGGGGTTTTCTATGTTACCAAATTGTATCATGTGTAATTACATTTCATGAATGTTTCTATGAATGTTTACATGCTAAAAGATTTTATGAATTGATATTACTTGCATAAGATAAGAAAAACACATATGGTTGGTAATACAAGCAATTGATTACTAAAAGGATTAAGGTTAAGTGATAAAAGTTTTAAGGGTACTGATTCACCCCTCCCCTCTCAGTACACACCATTCCATTATTTCCAACAATTAGTATCAGAGCTAGATCTCTTATTTGGAAAAGTTTAAATACTTAAGAGAAAAGATCATACAATGGAAAGGTATAAGCTAGACAAGAGTATTTAGAATCAAAAGTTAGAGACATAGATCTTCTATGAAAAATACAAAGAAACAAGAATCAAGATGAGAGAACTACTGGATGAAAGAAAGGTTATGGCATCTCGCTATAATGAAATAGAATATCATGAGGAAGAGATGCATTATTTGTTTGATTCATCACAATCTACATCTAGCAAAGCATCAGATACATCTGAAGGAAGCATCACAAGTCTAAATGAAATCAATCAACATGTAGCTAGACAAGTGAAATCACTGCAAATCAGTCAAGAGACATAGATGGTAATAATGATTGAGGTTATGAATAATGTTGGACAAGATGAAAAAGAAAGATCACTAGAAATTGATGACAGGAGGAAGATCACTGAAAAGCTACAAGAGAAAGAGTTAGAAATACAAAGACTTGTTGAACATCATCACGAGATCACCAATCAGATTATTCTTATGAGTCAGGAGGAAAATTGAATGAACATAGAACTCATTGAAAAAATAGAATATATTGGTGAGCTAAGAGAAGAAAATGAAAAACTAAAGCATGAAGTAAGAATTCAGAAACAACACAATGATATGATTAAAAGAGCTGAAGCAAGTACCAAAAGGATGGACAATTTTTTGGATGGAAAAAGAAGAGTCAACAACAACACACCAGACTAGGGTATACCAAGAATGGAGAATAACCATACCAAGCTGATCCAAAAGATGTCTACGCAAATCCAAGACCAAGAAAGAAGTCATACAATCACTGTGGAAAACCAGACCACACATCTAATGTTTGCAGAAGAAAAACTAAAGGTATTCCTAAATCCAATTCTTCATTCATCAGAAATTGTTATAACTGTAACAAAAAAGGACATAAAGCATATGAATGTAGATCTAAGGTGATACAACCAAAGAAGGAAACCTACATGGAAAAATATTTTCCTACTTGCAAAATGCATGGGCACACATCCCTTGAATGCAGGAAGAAGAGGAAAAAAGTATGGAAGCCTAAAGATAAAGAAAATGCTTATCAACCGAAAAGAGTCAGTAACTCATATATTTGGGATTACAATACATGGGCAAACTCCATAGCATGTGGAAGATTTGGATACATAGTTGCAAACTACATGAGGAAATGGACAAGAAGTTCTAGAAGCTAGTCTAACCCCAGAATGGCATGCTTACACTATCATAGGGTCGGTCATCTAAGCAATGACTGCAGAGACCGAGTGATATAGATAAGCACTTTTTCCAATGGAAACACCATTGAGGATATCAGAATGATGAGAAACAAAATGTGGAGGAAAGATACCAACACTGATGATGCTAGACCAAGAAATATAATTGGTGACACCTTATCCAATGGATCTAGTGACATCACCACCCCCACCTAAGCTAAACAAGTAAGTATGGGACTACATTATACCAAGTTATATTTTGCATCAGTTCCATTACACATTGATGAAATGCCAAACTAGCATGAATAAAGATGCACTGTGGTATTAATTGTTATGAAATTGTAAATCCAATCACGTTGGTCAATACATACCAAAAATCATTGGTGTACATACAAAGCTAAGTTGTCAATGCTTACCGAGAATCATCGGTTAACATATAAAAGCTGAGTTGCTAGTGTAAACCGAACATCGTCGGTAATCATGTGAAAATACAATGTTGTCTTTTCCATATATCGAGATCGGTCGGTAAACATGTAAAAAGTCAAGTGAGTTGACACTTTCCCCAAGAAGTGCATTCTCCAAAATACCACCTAGGTTTTTACTGATTGAGGATGTTCCATCATACATACATTGCAAGATCGCCGAGATAGGAGATCTTGAGGTTGAGAAAGCTTACAAGAAGCTTTGCATAGATGGAACAATCAAAGATGAACATAAAAACATCAAGGTGAAAGGGGTCACAAATTACCTAATTTTCCTAAAGGATTTTAAAACTGAGTGGATTCGGGTAGTGCTGAGTAGAGTGCATGATCGAAAGATGTGGCTAGATGAGCCAAAACTGATCACCAGAGATGTGATACATGTTGTTACCAGTTATCCTATAACTGACGAGGCCAAGGCACTCAAACACCCTTCTTGCCCCGAGATAGAGAAGATGATAGGTGCAGAATGGGATGGAAGAGGATTAAAGGTAAATTCCATCAAGGATCTAGAAATGAAATTTGGTGCATGTGTGCTGGGCTAAAAAATATTCCAAGCTAGCAGGATGAATAGTATTGCATCTGGAGAAGTAGATACTACACACAAAAATTTAAAGAAGGGATTACAATTGGATCTATCTAAGCTTCTAATGAAGCAGTTAGAGGATAACACAAGGAAAATCAGGTCTACAAAGTCCAATTCATGTAAGCTTGGTTCACTCTTAATGTGCATATTTTTTGACTTCCAAGACTTCTTTCCATCTATCAGTAAAGTCAGCTGGAATACTACATGACCAGTGAAAATTCAAATCAGTGAATTCATCAAGTCACTAGGTGACAACTTCACATTAGTCATGGATGAATACTTCACTAGATTTAAGGATAGAATGCAGAAAAGAATGGGGATACCAGAACAACTGGTAGAAAAGTATAAGACTGAAATTTTATTTATAATGGACACTGATAACACTTTTATACAACCAGCTGTATCAAGGATAGCATGGTTATCACTACTTGACTATGAGGTCAATATAGATCAAGCCACCAATGCTATTGAGCATTGATAAATGAACCATTGGAAAAGTCACAACCAAGGTTTGGAACCTATGAGGAGGCCAAGGAAAGAATAAAAACAGGCTTATTTGTGAAGAAAATTGACAGAAAGAAAGAGAAAATGGTAAAGACACTCAAGAAGAAGTTATCAGTAAATGATGAAGAGTCAGAAAAAAAGGATGACACTGAAGGACAGTCACCCATTGGTGAAGAAGAGAAATTAAGTGACTCCGAATCTATAGAGTCTTATGCACCACTACCAACAACAAAGAAACCAAGGACTACTATTACATCAAGGACTAGAAGTCAGACAACAAAAGATGCAACTTCATCGCCAGTCAAGAAAGGACAAGTGAGTACTTACAAGAGGAAACCTCAAACTAGGAAATAGGTACCAACGAAAAGATGAAGACTAATCAAAATTAAGGAATCTATAGAAGACACTAAACATGAAGAAAAACTTGTTAAGAACCAACTTCCTACTACAATTGATGAGGTATGTGCATCAATAATCGAGTCAAGTTCAATACTTGACCCTAAGATTAGAAAATGGCTAACTCTAGATCCTAAGGATCATAATAAGTTAGAAGAGTAAATCATCACAACAATTTGTATATTCAAATATATACCAATATATTTTGAAGGTAAAATTCCACAAGAGATTCTAGACAAACTTTCATCAAGGTGGAAATTTGCATTACATTCTTAGAAACAAATAAGGGAAAGAGCCCTAGTTTCTGTTATGCCACCTGAATCTAAGATGGAAGAGATTGAAGAAATGATGAAGTTACATTCAAACAAGTTCTCACCAAAATTGAGAGCCTATAAAGTGCTGCAGGGAAACCTAATTGAGCTAGACAAAGCAACTGAGGATGCATGGAGAAAAATAGTACCTAAAGAAGATACAAGCCCTGAAAGAGTATTGGAACTCACCGAAAAGCCTCACAATGAGGAAACAGAGGCTATACTAAGCTTAGAGCACATTCTAATAAATGACGATGAGGATGTCACCCAAACTGAATTGAATATAGAAGTTGGTAAAGCAATGGATAATATTCCATAGATCATGGAGTCATTAAAGGACACAATAGATGTCACAGTCCAAGATGTGACAATCATAGATATAACCGAAGATCCTACAAATGAAGTAAAAGCATATGAGGATATCACTGTTACCTCCTACCATCCCAAGGAACAGGACACAATAGAGGATGTTGCACAAGTGAACATATCGAGACAAATTCCACTATTAATATAGGCTATAAATATCATCTCAGAAAAGGAGAAGTCACCCGATCTTGATGCAAGCATACCCAAAGATATAGGTGAAGAGGAACCAAAAAACACATCTGATAAAAAAAATATAGATGGTGAACAAAATGTTATAGATGGAGATTAGAAAGATAAAGGTGAAGGAGAAAAAGGTGATGCCACTCCTAAGGATACCGAAGGATATGTTGCAGATAAAGTGAAAGTTGATGTGGAGATGTCCACTCCTAACCGACAAGTAGACACCAAGTATAAGGATCAACGTACACATACTCCAAAACCTTCACCAATAACATCAGAACAAGCAAAGGAACTTTCTATGGTGCTTCATACAGGTCCCTCCACCACACTTTCAAAGAAGAAGAAGAAAAAGAATAAGAATCCAGTCACACTAGATGAGATAATTGAGATACCAACCTGTGATCCAAGGACATTGGATCTAGACACACTTACAAACTATGCTAAACTTTGTAATAGAAAAGCTATCCAACATAAGCTTAAGAAGGTGACAAAGGACACTCAGGTACTTGAAACAACCAAGGAAATACTACAATAGATTGTACCTAATACAAACATTGATCAAAATGCTTCAATAATTGATCAACTAGTCATTCTAACCGAAGCTATTACATCATAGAATGTGGATGTAGATGACATTGAAGAGCGTGCATAACAAAAGTACCAATACAAATTGACTGAGAAAATCAGCCAAGAAATGGACGAGAACAAGGTAAAGCTTTTTGAACTAGTAAATGAATTAGAACCAATAATTTCAGAAGCTATCACCTTAAATCAGAAGTTAAGCACATTAGAGCACTTCACTAAATAAAATAGTGAAAAGATTGCAAAGATAGATGCAGATCTTACTGCTAGTGCTCAAGGTTTATCAACAACTGACAATGCAATAAAGTTGCATTATGCAAAGGTAATGGAATAAAAGAAGTTGAGACTTCAGATTCAAGAGGTAGAATCAAAGTTCAGAGATGAGGTAATCGAGCTACATGCTCTACTTCTACTGAATCTTACACTACTACAACAACATATGACTATAGCCAGATGATTGATAGCCACTCGGGAGATGTCTATCACTGACAACATCTATGATATGCACACAAGGATTACATTGGAGCATATGGCCCTGGATCACCTACATGATAAATGAGAGAATATGATGGAAGACATGAAGAAATCCCATTCTCACATTTTTGACAAGTTGTAAGTAATTACACCTTTGCCCTTACTATCAAAAAAGGGGAAAAATGATATGAATAAAGAATGGAAAATGATATGATAAAAGGGGAAGATAAGGTGAAAAGGGAGAATAGTATAAAGGAAAGTGTACATACATATACATATACTATACCGGAATATACATAGGGGGAGTCATAATGACAAGGTGAACACATGATGTACATACTACACATTTTAGTATTTGCACATATCATTTTTTGATACTAATGTCAAAGGGGGAGATTGAAGACATATTTTTCCATTAGTATGAAAGGATAAATAGTTTTGAATCATCGATAATACCAACACTGAAAGATAGGTTTAGTGCAACCCGACAGACAAGTTCACAAGGGAACATGACGACATAGTTTACCAGTGCAACCTGAAAATGTTACAAGAGTAACATGATAGAGTAACCTGATAGAGGAACCCAATGAGAAGATTACAGTGTAACCTGGTAGAACAGATAATAGAGGAACCTGACAAACTATAGAGCAACTTGAGGACCAGTCTACCGAGAGACAGTTATAATCCTAAGAAATGTGGATCTGACTTCCATGTCAAATAAAACACTTGTGTTTTTTATTTATCTTTTTTATTAGCTTTAAATCCATTTCTTGATAGAAAAACAATGTAATTGTAATTTTTCTAATTAGTCTAACTGATTAGAAACATGCAAACTAGGAGATCAAGGTCAAGTTGTAAACCTTTGATCATAGAGTTAACATTGTTATGCGTGAAACTCATTTAGGTAAAACTCATTGTATAAATAGATGTGTATTCAATTAGAATGTGCGGATATGATGATGATTGTAGCCGAGGAGCACATCTATGGATCAAAATGAGAGTTTTATGCAGAATAACAACAAAAGATGAAAATGGTTATCAAGAAAGAGATTCAAGGCTACCGAGCAGAACAAGGTATTGATCAATAACTATAGGTGATAAATGTACATGTGAACTTTAATGGATCTGTAATAAGAAATTCTAGATTTCATATACTTAGGTCAATGAATATTTTTGACTAAATTCTAACAAGTGTATAAAATAGAAGAAATCCTTTGACAAGGTGGATTTAACAACCTTTTTGTAAACCTCTTAATTGAGTGCACACTAAATAGTGTTTCTAAATCTCTTAATAGAGTAGACCTTAACCAGTATCTACATGTTACTCCTAATAGGGTAATATCATTAGAAGTGATCAAACTTGGAAGCCTTAACCGACCCCTTCCATTCTACAGATAGTGACATTTTTGTGGGTTTCATCCCCACCGTAGTTTTTACCTTCTAACAGGGGCTTTCTGCGTTACCAAATCTTGTGTCATGTGTCATTACATTTCATGAATATTTCTATGAATTTTTACATTCTAATTGATTTTATGAATTGATATTACTTGCATAAGATAAGAAAAGCACATATGGTTGGTAATACAAGCAATTGATTACTAAAAAGATTAAGGTTAAGTGATAAAAATTTTAAGGGTACTGAGTCACCCCTCCCCTCTCAGCACACACCATTCCATTATTTCCAACACATCCATCTAACATACCTTGAATCCTTTATATACAACGTATGCAAGTAATATTCTTACTCCTTCAAGTCTAGCAACGGGTGAAAATATTTCTCCATAGTTAATCCCTTCTTCTTGTGTATACCCTTTGCAAACTAATCTTGCTTTATTTCTGGTTACATCCCCATTCTCATTCAATTTGTTTCTAAATATCCATTTGGTGCCATTGACATTTTTATCACTCGATCTTGGTACTAGTGTCTGTGTCTTATTTTTTTATATCTTCTCAATTTCCTCATTCATGGCATTAATCCATTCTTCATTTTCTAATGCATCTCTAACATTCTTAGGGTCAAATTCGCAAATTAAACAAGTGTTGTCTCTCAACTTATTTATTGTCATCATGCCTACTCTTCTATCTCTAATAGTCTAATTTTGTGGATGATGTCTTCTCACATATTTAGCAAGTACATGTTCAACTCTCTTTTCTTCATTGTCTTCTCCTGTATGTTCATTGTGTTCTGGTTCATGAGCTTCAGTTTCAACATTTTCCTGATTCTCAGTCTATGCTACCTATTTCCCGATGACATTACCCTGTTGCATGGTAACATTAGGCATATGTGTCGGTATAGTATCAGGTTCTTCCATGTAGAGAAATCTATTGTGAGGCCTACCCCAGTCTGACATAATCTTAGCACTATTTCTCATTTATATGTTCTCCTATCGATACAGATTTTGTTATAATTGGACTATTCAGACACATATAATACCTTACGGATATGTTGAAACCTTTGCTTGTATACAACACCTAATTATGTAATCGGGGAATCTATTAGATACTTTGTGTGAGTGATGCAGATTTATGTTTTGGACTTAGTTTTGATGGTTTAGTATATTGGATTAGTAAGTGGATGTTAGATAGTATCAGTATGCAGATTTATTAAGAGTTATGTTTATACATGTGGAATAGATGCAATTATTGTTAAGTTCAATACATCTTTGATGCAAGTGTGAGTGAATGTGTGTTCAAATTACATTATGTATTCTATTATTTTTATGTGTTGATTTATTGGACCTACTGATGTGTGCAATGAGTGTGCAGGAAAGTTGACCATGGTACTAATCGGGGATTCAGAAATGGACCTATGTGAAAACTGTGATGCTAAGGCCCTGTCTATATCAAGAGACATGGACCTTGTTGTATTGTATTTTATTCGTAAAAGTGTGGTGTATGATTTTAATTTACTTATTTGAGTAAATGTGTAATAAGTCATGCTCTTGTAAAATTGTTGTGTCACTTGACACATGTGCACCTTGTGTGTTGGCATGGCTAGTGAATGTGACTAGCATAGGCTTAACTTTACCCAGGAGTTACCTAGTATAGTCCCTATGCTTACCCTAAGGTT
>MU227248.1:2460829-2490118 GCA_018584345.1 Thuja plicata | reverse complement strand
AATACTTGTTTGTATGTATGTCTCCCGTTCATTTCTGGATCCCCTAGCTCAGGGGTGGCCTTGCAAAGGCCTAGGTTGGGAGGTGAGCCTCCATGGTCAACCGAAGATTTCTATGCAGGATCAGTTTTGAAGCTTTTGGAAGGCTTGTATTGGTGTTCTTATGGGAAACCACATCTTGTGGTCTTGTGATCCATTCTTTTAAATGAGCTTTTTTTTAAGCCAAAAATGTTTATTATAAAGTCTTGTAAAGTTATTTTTGAGTAAGAAGGCTTTGTGTAAAAGTATTCCTATTTTTGTAAGTGGTAAATCAACTATGTTAAAGAGAGATTTTTATCTATGTTGTTTAAATAAAATTGATGGTTAAAATATTTCTCGGATAAAATAAAGTTGATTAGATCAAGTTCAAATAAAAGTATATGTTTAATAGATTAAGGTTCAGATAAGCTTTATTCCTAATTTATGTTTGTGTTATTCAATTTAAAGATAGTTTTATGCCATTAATGAAGAGGCAAATTTATTTATATTAAGAGTGAAATTGTAACTATCTTCTTTTAAAAAGTCACTTTCTGGTTTAAAGTTTTTCCTTGAAATGTTTAAAGGAGATTGAAAATTTGTAATTCCCTTGTAATAAAGTCACTTATGTATTCCAAAGATGTATTTAATAATTGTCTCAATAAGAAAATCTTAAAGCTATAAATTAATATTGTTGATTAAACTTTCAATTAATTAAATTTGTGATTTGTAAAGGTGTAGAAGAGGTTTCATCTCCTATAGTTAACTTAACCATTTTAAAGAGAAATTTATGTTCATTTGGTATAGGTTTTTGCGCCCAGATTTTTGGGGCATGACATCTATTGTAATTTTCCAGTTCTTTCATGTTGACCTCATGATTTTTCTCATCAAATTCATCAACTTTCACATTTGCACTTTCAATGATTTTGTTAGATGTCTTGTTCAAACATTTGTAATATTTACTCTTAGTAGAATATCCAAGAAATATTCCTTCATCATTTTTTGAATCAAATTTACAATTTTGATCATCTTTTAGAATATAACACCGACTACCAAATATTCTAAAATACCTCACATTAGGTGTATAACCATACCATATATCATAAGGTGTTTTATTTGAATCTTTCTTTAGTTGTACTCAGTTTAGTGTGTAAACAACTGTGCTAACTGCTTCTCTCCAGTATGTTTGTGCAACACTCTTTTCAATCATCAGTGTTCTGGCACAATCAACAATTGATCTATTCCTTCTTTCAACAATTCCATTCTATTGTGGTGTCCTCGATGCAAAAACCTATCTTTTGATTCCATACTCATTACAAAATTTAGTGAACTCATCAGAAATAAATTCACCTCCTCTATCATATCTCAAACACTTCAGATCTCTATCAGTTTCTTTTTCCACTTTATCTTTGTACCATTTAAACATCTTAAATGCTTTAGATTTTTCTTTTAGGAACATGACAGTCATCATTCTTGGGTAGTCATCAACAAATAAAATAAAGTATATGTCCCCATAATAGCTCTGTTCTCTCGTTGGTCCACATAGGTCTATATGAACTAACTCCAAAATATCATTAGATGAAAAATTCTTGCTCTTGAAACTAGATTTTGACATCTTTCCCATTTGAAAATTTTTGCACATTACATGGTCTGGTTTAGATAAGCTTGGTAAGCCTCTAACTTTTCTTTTCTTACTAATCTTAACCATGTTGTCAAAATTTACATGACAAATTCTTTTATGCCATAACCATATATCTTCATTCTTTGCCAATAAGCAAGTAGTTTCAACAATGTCAAGGTAGAATAGGTTACCTTTAGAATATTCACTAGTGCCAATCAACTTTCCAGTTCCATCATAGATTCTATATTTTCTATTTTCAAATGTGACTTGGTGACCCATGTTATTCAATTGTGAAACACTCAATAGATTATAATTAAGTCCTTTTACCCAATATGCATTCTCACACTTGTTTTGATTGTTCATCATAATAGTAACTTTTCCTTTCACTTGACAAGGTGTATCATTTCCCATTCTAACAGATCCACCATCATAATATTCAAGAAATTCAAATTTTCCTTTATCTCCAATCATTTGATGTGTACAACTACTATCAATAAACCAAATATCATGCTTACTAAGTTTAGAAATAAGTGTTGTATCTACATACCTTTCATCTTCATCTGAATCATCTTTCAAAGATACAAATACCATCTCAATATCTTCATCACTGTCACAACCATTGTCATTATATTTATCTTCAACAATGTAACAAGCCTTCTTGCCTTTATCTTTGTAATCTCAGTTATCTCTTCTGTCATATTGTCGGTTGCTTTTGTAGTCTCATCCATCCTTTCTGTCATTAGATCTATCATTTCCATCATCATTCTTTCTGTTAGGGCATCTTGCAGGAAAATGGCCATTCTCTTTATAGTTAAAACATATCAAAGGTAGATTACCTTTATATCTTCCTTTACCTTCATGCAATCTTCTAACCATTAAATCTTCAAGTTCATCAAGTTCCTTGTCATCACTATCATTGTCACTATTATTTTTTATTATGTGTTTACTACTAGATTAACCAATTTTCAAAGTAGACATAAATGCAGATTCCATAGATGGTAGAATACTGTTGTCAAAATTATTCATCTCAAAAGAAATCAATCTTCCAACAAGAATATCAATAGTAATATTATTTCCAGGTGTTTCTCTCATTTCATGTATTGCAAAGACTCTTATAGAATAACTAGCCAATAGAGTTCTAAGAATCTTACTCATAATAGTGTGTTCATTAATGGTTCCACCTGCTCCTCGAATAGCATTCACAACTTCCTTAAGTAGGGTACTATATTGTGTTATGTTCTCTCCTTCCTTCATTCTCATGTCATCAAATTTTCCTTGAAGACTTTCAGCTTTAGCTCTCAGTACATTTATATCTCCTCCATAAACTATTGTAAGCTGGTCCCACATCTACTTGGCAATTGTACATGTCTTGATATCTTCAAATTCTGTATCAGTAAGTGAAGAAGCAATCTCTACCGTGATAAGGTTATGTTCGTGTTTCTCTTTCATCTAATTTAGAGTTAAAGGTCCAATAGGTAGAATGAATTCATTATCCATAAAATTTGTAATATTGTCTCCAATCCCTGATATGTATAGTCTCATTCTTCTTTTCCATGTTGGGAATTTATCCTTGTTTAGATTAGGTGCGTCTATCTTATACATCTTGTGATCTTTAGCTTAATTCCTTCAAAACTTTCCTCTAAGCACTATATGCTCTGATACCAATTGTTAGCATAACTGAGAGGGGGGTGAATTATTTAGAATCTGTTAGCTCCCAATTATCCTCCAGTCCCAAATTCCTCCAGATGTATATAAAAACAAATTCAAATATATAACTCAACTCAGTGAAATGTACTCTGTAATCTCAAACTTTAGTCAATAGTGTTTACCGAGTATCAGTAAATTAATACTATGATTACCGATCTAGGTCAATAATGTAAAGTGTAAAGTAAAATAAAATTCCACAATATTCATGCACATTGACACATAGAATTTTAATGTGGAAATCCTGCTAAGGGAAAAACCACCTCAGAGTAGTAATCTAAAATATTTTCACTCTTCTAAAGTGAGCTCGGTGAAGAGCTTACCCTGTTAAAGGTTACAATGCACACTATTAAATGTGACCTAGTTAGAGGATTTAAAACTAACAGTTCTCTCTTGACCATGTATTCAATATGAGGTCAACAAGGAAACACTCAACATTCATTATAATGTCATAATAAATACTTTCACTCTCCTACTCGGTTAAGATATTTATCTGTAACAATGGTTAAACTGATACAGTGATGATCTGATTCAAATAAAACTCTATTTTTCAAATATTCAGATCTATTCTAAGTACATAATACCTCTGATCAATTTTTTCACTTCAGTTGATCTCATACTTCATACTTGTTCTGCTTGGTAATGCTCTTTCCTCTATTTGCTCAGTGATGTTTGCAGAAAACACATGGTTTTGTCTTTAACCAGTTTGATCATTCATGCATAAACTTTGCATATGCGCATCATAGAATCATGTATGTATATTATTCAAAATCAATCTCTTGTCTCTTATATGGACATTATGGCTCATTTAATTTGCATCCTTCAGATTTTTCCACTTTATCTCCACAGTTGTGTTAAAAAAATGTTTCAATCTTTGTCATCTGATCTTCATTGAATTTTCATAATCGTTTGATCAAAATAATAAACTTTATCATTTACCTTGAAATCATCAATTTCCAGCTTAGCATTCTAGTAAGCCTCGATTTGATTAAATTGCTCGGGCAATTGTTGTGTCAGTGATCCCTTTCTCGGTTATCACTGTGCTCAGTATACACTGTGCTTTTCTTAATGTTCTCTATCTCTCGGTGTATACAAAACACTTCATTTACCGACCACATAAACATTGTTTGTTTCGGTTCTTTAATTTATAATGAATGTCTTCCACCATAATGATACTCAAATAAGTTGACATCAATGACAATACATTAACTGATAATATTTATCATCACATCTGCAACTCAGCTGATTATAAACAAATAACTTCAAACATACAATCAGTTGTAGTTCATCAATTGTTTGATGGAAAAAAGAGGACTTCTTCCATAAGACCTTGATAGGAATTAATCAAGGGTGATAAAGAATCATAGAATAAATCATGGCATAAATTATATAAATTCAAAGTAACTTAAGAGATTGATACCATTAAAAAACATCATAGAGAGATGGGATTGCATTTTAGAATAACATTTCCATAGCTAGATGGATACCAAACCCTCCTAAACCACTTCTTTTAAGGGAAGTGTCATGCCCAAAATTTACAACCAAAAAAACACTAACAATTTTTTATTTAAAACATGTTAATTTTACTAAACTTGCATGTTGAAAAGGGTCAAGTGTTTACTATGTTCACTATCGAGGTTACACCATTGATGAATTTAATTTCACTAGGGAATCTTCCCTTAGATAGGTTTAATTATTTAGATCTAATGAATTACACTTTAATAAGTTAGATGTATTAATGTCATTTAATGAATGCGTGATCAATTAATAACCTTAGATTATCATTCTATGATAATTCCATTTCCACCCTTAGAAATGTAATATTCAATTCATTATTGAGATTAGATCTTTGTTACGACATTAATCTAATTAATAACGTAATGCCCTTATAATGATTGCACTTTTAAGATTCTAATCGCTAACTTTAATTATAATTTAAAATATGAAACGTTAATTACCCTTTCTATCTAATGAAATTACTCAATCATTAAATGTCATGTCCTACTTATAAAATGAATAAAATGTTATATTATAAGGATAATTAAAATCTCATTATAGCACGTTATTTAAAAATCATTATACTTATACCCCTTTATAATCGCTATGTTTTAAATCTCATTGCAAACCTATTAGTACATTAGAGCTATGTTAAACCAGAGCTGCTCGGGGGAAATAAACTTGGTAAGGCATTGCAGAAATATGATCTGTGGGGTGGTGCGGCCCTTATTATTGGTATTTTTCATCACCACTCCACCCTTAATCATCATGGGGTTTATATGGTCCTCGAAAGCATTAAAAAAGCTTTAGAGAGACAGTCTTTTAGGCCTGTTAAAACTGTCTTGCAACAATTTAATGGCTCGCTCACTAAGGATTGTGTGACTGGGGTGCATCAAGTTCTATTTTCCCTCCTTGACCTTCTTAAGAAAGATCCCTCCTCATCTGCTCAGCCTTCTAATGCTCCCTCACAAGTCAATTTTCTGGCTGCTACATCCATCCTGGATCTCAATTTGAATCTTGGTTCAGGTGGTGACACTACTACTTTTTTTATGGAAGGCTAAAATTTTTTTATTGTTGAAGTATTTTTGTTCAGTTGGTTTTTTGTCTACCACAGGTCTGCTACCGTGCTAGAATCATGGTGGGAAACATCTTTCTTTGAGCACTCAACACTTTTGGGAGAATTATTTTGTCCATGGTTTATGGTGTATATATCTCCAATATGATTCAGGGGTTCTCTGCCTATGAGCTTTTGTAAAGCCTAAGGGCTTATTTTATTATATAGAGTTAGGGAGATTTGGCTCTTGTGGTTTTTGCCTATGGGCTTTTGTAATGCCTACGAGCTCTTTTAATGCCTACGGGCTTATGTAATAGTTAGGGTTAGGCCTTCGTAGAAGGGGTTACTTTCTCTCTATTTGTAACTAGCCTCGGCTAGCAGGGTTGCTTTAAGATTCTAAATGATATTTTGCATTTGAGCAATGATCATAGTTTTTCTTTCTCGTTCTTTTCTCTAGGAGCTCTTTGAACCAATTTTTATAATAATAATAATATATCAAGTGGCACTGCCACCCTTTTTTACAAAATCATATTTTAACTATCCTAATGCACATTATTTTAAACAAATAACCTTACCCCCTAATATTACCTTCATTATCGTTAAAATTTACTTATGATATATTGATATTTTAACCCACATAATAACATTTATTTCAAATTTTTATAATACAATATTGAATTAAATGTATTATTTAATCACCCATTTATTAAATTGATAGGTGCATTTTTTAAGAATAATATCTGAGGTCTCCTATATAAATCACCACTTTAATAAATTAAAAGTCTCATTAATATTAATATTTTAATAATTTATATTATATTGAATCCTTTTATAAAATAAAATTAATGTCACATGTATACATTTAAACACTACATTATAAACTAACAGTCGTTTTAAAATTAAATTGACAGATTAACCATAGTTACAAAAAAACCCTATTTAAACTTTATTAAATATCACATTTACCTAAAAACTTTAGCTCAACATTCTCTCCTAGAGTGAGAATTAAATCCCCAATTCCAAATAAAATTCCCACCAAAATCACCTTATTATAAAAATGTAAAAAATATAATTTTAAATCACATGAAAAGAGTTTAAAATTGACAACCCTCTTAATTTGACTCAAAATTCATGCCCTCACCCTAATTTTGAAATTAGGGTTAGGGTTTGTTGACAGGAATTTGTGACCGGACCCGCCAAAAGAGGTAAGTTGTCACCGGGTACCGGGGTACCAGCCAACTTCGCCTGTAAAGGTTGTCCGGGGAAATGAGATTCCCTGGGTCTCCAAGCATGTGAGAGTCGGGTCTCGACAGTGCGGGGGTTGAGTTGGGAAATGTGACTATTTTGTTTGAGGGGAATAGCTGGTTAGCTTAACTCATCTTCTCTGGGGATTTGAGTAGGTGGGGTTTCCTGCAAGCGCGCATTCACTTAAAAAATAAAATTCAAAAGATACTGCAGAGTTAGAAAGATTTCATCTACCTATAGTTATACTAAACATTCAAAACATTGACAATGCTCTAACACACTACACTAAATACTGAAGAAATACAGAACCATTAGCCCATATTTAATCAATAGCAAAGGAAAAGGAGGTCATTAGTCTACTTAAAGTATTATAGCAAAAGACATAAAGAACAGAAAGCATAAAATACCATTAACCAGAGATCAGAATGCCAAAAACTTCATTGATAGAACTCTTCCTTCATTAACATATCTTCCAGCAAGCACTGGTGCGTATTATAGTGGTGGCTCCAAGAGAGCATCTATCTACTGAAAACTTCTAACAGCTAAGGAGCATTGAGCTCTGCAACTAAGAACTAAGAAAAACCAGATTGCTATTAGCTTTGGACTGCAAAATAATCAATTTCACTAACCCTTGGAATGAGGCCGAAATTATTATTTATACACACCATTTGACCTAAAACTTAACCTAATTTATTTTACACCTTACAATATAATACTACTTTCCGATGGCCGGTAGTACCTGCACCACGCTACAAAAAACCTCGAGGTGGAAAAGGTCTGACATGTCAGAGGAATAAGACAAGAAGAGAGGAGTGGAAGAATCAGCCTTGAGAAGAGAGTCGGAAGGAGAGGAGAAGAAATCTGTTCCCCCGAGGATCGAGGCTACATGCCTCATAAATGGGAAAGCGATGCCCTGGCTCTGATGCACCAGGTGTAATGTTGAAGTAGCACCTTAGGAAGATCCTCTGTCAGAACCCTCTTTGTCGATCTGGCGTGCCTTGTTATGGTTATTTATTTTCTGACACCTTCTACTGACTGCCTTGAAAGTGACTAGTCAGCCTTGGGAACCGAGACATGGGTCACTTTAAAGAATACAAAACTGAATAAAACTAGATTCGGGACTCCGGGATACGAGATTTTGCGCCCCCAAAGAATAAATGAATACAAAAATTACATCTCCCGATTGACCATCTCCAGAATCTGGAGGACTTTATTGTTCTTTGGTATCATTGAATGTCTGCAAGAGCCACATGATCCCATCTTTGTCTATGTCTTTAAGACCGGCCTGTCAGTATTTAGTTTCCTCTAATTTTTCATCCAAGTGTGCAACATTTTCATTTAACTCTGCGGCCATCTTGGTCGCATCATGACTCTGGAGCACCATGCGAGTGAGCCTTGCCATTTTCGATCCATCCATCCCCTCCGAGGATCCATACTGAGACTCCACAATCTTTTCAAAATTTTCGAGGACATAATCCTCCGGAGTGCATGTCTCTATGCTGAAAGGATCAGCCCTGAAGACCTTGGAGATGAATGACTTGTATAAATTGAAATAATACTAAACTTCCTAGAATTTTTCATGCATAGCCCCTACCAGTTGCTTGATTACTTCCAATGTGAGGTCAAGTCTGGAGTGCTGGGTCCAGACAAAGACAAAAGACTCCTCTCTTAAAATTTTGGCCTCAGAGACAATTTATTCTCTGATGTCGATGAGTTCTTCCAACTCCACCTTCCAAGCCTCATAACTTTTGATATCTCCCTCCCAAATGGAGATAGTAGTCTCCACCCGATGTAGAGTGTTGCTGGCCATGTACAAATCTGGGAGTGTGGATGCAAATAAATGTTGGACATTTCCCACTTGTCCTATAACCCACTCATCAACTGCATGGGCTTTTCTTTTCATTGCCCTTAATGCATCTATGTCACTCTGAGGGAGTGGTATATCAGATATGGAGGCACCTAAGGGAATAATAGTAAGAGGCTGCACAAGCTTCGTAAGAAATCCCATGAGATTAGCATTCTTCTCTTTTTCTAGGCTTCCTTTTCATAACGGGCCTCCACTTCCTTGGTTGCTTCTTTCAACAGGTCGAGTTCACCTTGTTTCCCTCTCTTCCCTAGTGATACCTCAGTGATGGAGTACTCATCAGCCTTAGTCATTTCCTTGTCTACAGCTGGGGAAGGTGTCACAATTAACATGACTATTTTTTTGCCGAGCTCAGTCCGAAGAGTATGGACTATCTAGGCTTTCTTGGTCTTTGGAGGGTCCTGCATCTGTGCTAAGGAGAGATGAGCCTTAGGGGTCGCCAGGGCCTTCCTCTTACGAGACTCCACCAACCATTGTGGTGGTAGGGGTGGCTTTGTAGCCAAAATATGTTCTTGTGATTTCTCCCTAGGATCTTCTTGCGCCCCTTCAATAGTATGAACCACTGCTGGCTCCTTCCTTATATCCTTAATTTCATTGTCAATACTTACTCCAGTGGTGCCTGTATCTTGTGCCCCGGTGTCCATATCCTTGAAAATGTTAGGATCATCATCTCTTTCCTCAGGGTTCCTTTTATTCTACTGCTATTCATCAGCCTCTGTTGTTGGGATTTCCTCTTCTATTGGTGCATTTACTAGAGGTGGGGGAGGCGTCGGGCCGATATTCAATGTTTGGGCTACTGTGATCATTTCCCTGAATGTTACCATTGGGAGTGGTATTTGGAGCACAACAGTTGGGTCACGGTTGTTCTCATGGGTCCAGTTTCCCCAACTGATGCCATTTGCTCATCTTGAGTCTGTCTATCCTCAGTCCCTATAACCTGTATCTCTGGGACTTTGGAGGTATCCATCTATTCCTGCCCCTTTTCCTCTTCTTCCTAGGCATCTTGTTCTTGTGTAGACTCTTGCTCCAGGTTTTTGTCCTGTGTGGTGATTTCTTCCCTTGACTGTATGATGTCCCCCTACAAGTTTCCAAATTCATCAGTTCTAAACATATCATCAAACTCATCATGGGATGGGGGATTCTCTGGAATGTTCTCCGGTTCTTTCTCCGGCTCCAGGGAGTCAGAAGAAACAATTTTTAGTTCTAGGATGTTTGGCATCCCGAACTCTAGCTCCGCCCTTGGTTGAGAATTAGTTCTCTTTTTCTTCCTCTTGGTTACCAAAGGGGCCCCTGCATCCATTAGAGCCACCTGCTCCTCTTCCACTTCAGTTCCTGTTGCTCAAACCATTAATGCGGCCTATGAAGGGGAAGAGGGAGGACGGACGATCCTGGTCATGAGGACCAAGGTGGCCAACTATGTGATTAGTTTCTCCTTCATATGCTGGGAGACTGCTAGTGTTTGTTGCATCTGTTCTTTTATGGGGGCCACAAATGGGGTTTGGGATGGGGTCCCCATTAATATTTTTCCTTTATCCTCTCCCTGTGAAGAGGTTCCGACCCTGGGGATCAATCTCAGCACTATCAGGCCAACTCGGTGCATACTCCGTAGGCATGCCTTCTTGCAATAAGAGTGGCTATGCTTGACCATGTCATGAGTGATATCTTCAATGGTTGGCCCCTCTTGGGCATCCCAATCTACGAAGGGAGAACCATCTTATCTATCCCTTTTTCTTTGTACTGGGGATCCACTGAGGACTCAGTGTCTGAAAATTCCTTTGGGAATTTTCATCCCCATTGTCATCCGAACAAAGTGTCGGCTCTGGACTTCAAAAAAATCTTGGCAATCTTCCCAAAAGTCTTCCATGTGGAATCTGTGGGGCTCTGATGCCCAGGGAAGTACCGTTGCAATCTTTCCTATCGGATCAAAGTTTTTCCGCACTAGATAGAATTTTGTTAGGCCCAAGCTTTTAAGTTCATTTTTTTCCTCTTTGGCTGCGGCCAAACTACACGTGAAATTCCCACAAGTGATTGGGAAAGGAACATTTACCACCTTCTTTACAGTGTAAAAGGCGTGCAGCTCCAGCATCTGTCGGAAATATTATAAAAGGATTATTTTATTCCCACAGTGTTTGGGCAACAAATAGGGTTTCCTAGAGAAACCAGTTACCCGAATGTAATTATGCTACTGGAACTGGATGTAGTAGTGGCCATAACTTCTAACCAAATTCATTGCCTCCTTAGAGAGATAGTACCCGGCATCCCGAGTGGGCTTGAGAAGATTTTAATAGACGAAGGCATCATTAACTCGACAGAAGCTGAGGAAACTAGCCTCCCATTGGATTTGCGGGAAATAATCCCAGGGAGCCTCTTTCCCCAGGCCAACCTCGAGTACACTTGATGTGAGAAGCCCATTTTTGATAGGGTATTATTGTGCTAAGGCCTAAAGAACATAGTATGTCATATAAAATTTTGAGGTGCATGCCACCTGAAGGAACTGAGAGTCCACATGGTTTGAAATGATGGCGGCCCAATCAAAATACTGTTCATCAGTGGAGATGCCAAGTAGGAAGTAGTACACCCACCCTAAGAATTCCTGGGCATGGGGTTGCCCAAAAATCCTACAGAATGCTATGATCCCCATCTAGATGCTTTCTTTGAATTCGGATCTAGGGATTTCTAGCTTCATTCTTTTGGAATCTTTCTTAAGGGTCTTCACCCATTTGTTATTTAGATATTGCCAGGCTATAACCTCCAGCTACTAAAATTGTGCCAAGGCATCAGATCGGGTGACGAAAACCACTTCATCAAACTATAGAATTCCTAGACCTACCTAAAAAGTTGTAGTTTCGAGAGAGACCATAGGTGTAGGATATCTGGTCAGGACTGGGGCAGTGAGCATGATGGTGCGGACGAAGGAGTTGTAATGCGTGGCTAGAGAAAGAATAAGTTCCGGTGCTTGAATTGAACATGGGAAGTAAGTGGCCTTCAAAATCATGGATTCCCCAACATTGATGGCCAATTGGTCCCCGACTATCGGCTAGATGAACATCATTTTGACCAGGGCCTGCATCTCGGCCCACATTTTGATGCTGGTGTCGGTGATCAATTGGACCTTGGATTTGATCTTTGATCTAGTAACAGTATTATCCTTCAGGTACTTCATGCTGAGGGGAATCTTTTTTAGGGCCCTTTCAATCTTGGACCTAACGACTACCTTGGTGACTGCCATGGTGCGGAGATCTAGACTCCCGGGTGGTGACGATGGAGAAGCCTCCGACATAGTGAAAGTGTGATGTTTGAAAACTTGCAAGGTAAGGTGACCATTAGAATCCTTATAAGATAAAAATTCTACTCTGGATTCTAGAGAACTTACCACTGCATTGCGCACTTCACCTGAAAAGTTAGTTTAGATCAAAATCTAGAAAGATATGCATATGATGTTGACTTAGGAATTCAACCATAATCTGGGCCTAGGGTTTTCATCATACTTGATGGAAGTAAGGTATGGGCGGGGCGAGGATGTAAGACCCAGAGTGCAAAAAACTAACCATTGGGAGACGTGATTGGAAAGTGAGTTGTGAGGCTTACGTGGGTGTCACATGGCCATGCAATAAATGAGATTTATGGTGATGGTGGTGCCAACTGTCTGAATGCACACAAAATGAAGGCCACTTGGCGGATCCTAACTACACACATGAGAACTAAATGCGTCATTAAAGATTGACCCGACGGAGGAGAGAGAAACCACCATGGTTGAAACCAGTTGAGAGCCAAGTTCCAACTAGGTGGTATCCCATTGTATGGGTGAGCTCATAAAATTTGGAAAACCAGACAAGAGCATGGTGAGCTCGACCCAATACTGGAAGTATATACACTAGATATATAGAGGGATTTGCAGAGAGTCGAAGGCTAAGATATATACACACTAAAAATATAGAATTTACATAATGTACAAACAAGCAACACCATGCAGAACATACAGAAACCACCTATGCTACAACTGCGTAGAGGTCAGACAACCCTCTGCCAGTGCCAACCCACCAATGGGAGGTGACAGAAAATGCGGCAAAGACAATGGGCCAAAACTAGAAAAAACAAAAAAAAACACAGCGAAACAAGAACAAAACCAGAAAATTGAAAAATGACAAGACTAGGGTCAAGAGCCTACCTGAGAAATGAATGCAATAGAGAAGGTAGGCATGAGAGGCACCTTGCAACAAGCTAAATCCAGGGATTACCATGAACAATCACTGCCAAATCACTGGTTAACAACCACTAAACACGGGAGCAAAAGCAGTTTGAAATCACCTTAATTCACTTTAATTCACTCTTGATGCACAAGTGTTTAATCATGGTAACTATTAAAGTGGCATGTAATTTTTATTTATACCCAAGGTAAAAGCAAGTTACCTCTTTCGCAAACTCTAGAACAAGAAAACCTCTGGACTCTGGGCCCAGGGATTTTGCACAACCATACCTTCTTGCAAGAAGGAGACATTGTGGCAGAGAATCCCAGAATCCGTCTCTAGAAAGAACAACAAACTCCAGGACCGGGTCCCGAAGACATGAAAGAAAAAAAAAACAAACAAACAAACCTCACGGGAGGAAAACCTGGAGAAGGAAACAAAAGAACACAAAAGACAAGGAAAACAAGGCAAGAGCCAAAAGTGAAAAGAGGGGACCCAACATTTTGTACACAAAATGTAGGGACGGGTATGCAGGGCATAAAAAATGGCAACTATTTGGGATGAATGCCTTAGCACATTTGAGAACTGCAGAATCTCTGGTTAGCAAAATTGGAATCAATTGTTACTCGGAGTAGCCCATTTGCAAGGCGCGAAGTGTCTAAGACAATCTGGCTCATACATGATTCAATCCTTGGTCTTTTGTTAGTTGTGAAGTGTGTGATTTGAAAGAAAATCAAACTGATGACCTCTAGGAGAAGCAGAGAAGAGGCACTAAATATATTGATCCAAAGTCGTCAAATTTGCTTTTTTCCCCAAGTTACCAGAGTTTCTCCATCCTTTCTTTCCTTATCATTTTATTCTTTTCTGGATGGGAGGGCGGTACTTCTATCACCATTAAGCTTAAGCTTAGCTAATTTTAATGGCGTTACTTCTTTCACCTTTCCATCCACTCCAATTTTCTAAATAGGGAGGAAAAACTCCAAACCTGGGAAGAATTTAAATGTTCAGAATTTGGCCAACAAACTAGTGCGACCAATCTACTCTTGGTGTGTCTGATTACTTGTTCCTTTTGATTTTGATTTAACCAATTTCCCAACTTTTGGGGATAAATCTGATGAAGATTACTCATAGCATTTTACCGAAATCACACAATAACTTCGGAGACGGGACCAATCCCACCATGCTAACAATATATTCTGAGTTCACCAAAATGCAAAAGGTACCATCCTAGAGACTAGATGTTATGCAAAGCATACTAGCCTATAAAAAGGGGGAGCAGAACACTGGGGACCCAAAAAAGAAAGAATGAAGCAAAAACAAAACAAAAAAAAAGAAAAGGGGTGGTCCCCAAAGGACAACCAACAAAGCTACTTACAAGGAACCCCAAATAGGGCACCGAGAAAGAAATATTTACAAGCAAGAAGATTTACATGTAATACAACTCCGGACAAACCTGCCTCGTTCAAAATAATGTTTGAGAAATTGTCCATTTACGGGCAATGGAACGGCCTCTCCGGTCATGGTACTGAGGCGATAAGTGTTTGCCCCATAGATCTCTGAGATCAAATATGGTTTGAGCCAGAGTTGTTGGAATTTGGTGTGCTTTCCTTTCTTTTCCCAGGCCTTATCCCACAAAAGGACCAAGTCTGAAATCTGAAAGGCCTTATACTGGGCTCTCTGGTCAAACCATCATTTCACTACTCCTTGGTGACGCACAAAATGTTTAAGGGCTATGTCTCTTTTTTCTTCCATTCGCACTAGATTTAGGAGCCAAACCTCCATGATATTATCCAGGTTGCTGAATTCCTGCATAAACTATAAAACTGGGATTTGTAGGTTAATGGGGAACAATGGGTTCTAGCCGTAAACCAGATGGAATGGGGATGTCCCAGGGTGGCCTTAATTTGAATATGATCTGCCCAAAGGGTGAATCTCAGCTTTTGGTGCCAGTCCCTAGGATTCTGCTCTAACAGGTGTTTGATCACTTCAAGCAAATTTTTGTTAGTTGATTCAGCCACACCATTCCCTTGGGGGTAATAGTTGTTGGAAAAATTCAGAGTGATCTTCTGGTCATAGTTCCATTAAAGTAATTGTACTGAAGAAAACACCAAACCATTATCACATACTATAGTGAAGGGCATTCCAAATCTCATGACGATGTTTTCTTCCAAAAATTTTATAACTACGTCCGCCATATTGTTTATGCAAGGTATTTCTTCGGACCACCGGGTGCAGTAATCGGTAGCAGTTAGAATGTACCAGTGGTTGGAAAATGAGTTGGGGTTGATTTCCCTGATAAATTCAAAAGCGCATTGGGTGAAGGGTCTAGCTTTGAAGACTTGCTGCAAGGGCATAGCGGGGTTTCATTCACGATGTGCCACAGTTTGGCAAGTGTGGCACTTCCTGAGTGTAGGCATCTCTAAAGATACAGGGCCAATAGTATCCGGCCTAGAGGATATGATGGGAAGTGGCGTTTGCTAAGCCATGCTTGGTTCCAAACTTCCCATGGAATTCTTTGATTATTTTTACAGCTTGAACCCTATCAATGCACTGGAGATAGACCCCCTCATAGTTTCTGCGGAAAAGCGTGGCATTTTTTATCATGAAGTGTGTGCTTTTCAACCACAAGGTGTGACATTTATTTGGAGGTAATCCCTCTAGGCATCTATTATTCAACAACAAGTACACCAGGTCTATGTACCATGGATCTCAAGTGATGGACTCCATGGTGTATGTCTGACATTTGATGTGGGGAGTCTCCTATGCCATCACTCTACATAGTCCTTGGCCTTAGACTATCTTCATGGGTTGCATTTCCAAATCATATTCCTAGAAGATGGCCATCTATTTCCCCCATCTTTTACCCAACTCACTCTGCATCAACAGAGATTTCAGTGCCTGATCTGGGATGATAACATGCACTTTGCTCCGGAGAATATAATGCCAAAATTTCTTTATGACGCGAATGAGAGAAAAGGCCTGCTTTTCCAAGGATGAATATTGGAATTCGACACTCTTGAAGGGGGAGCTCATGAAAGCTATTGGTTGTTCTTCCCCTTCGACCTTTTGGGTCAAAACTACTATAGCAGAATGCGATGAAGAAAAGGAATAATTTTAAAAGCGGAGGAAGTAATCCAAACTAGCCAGAACTGATGCCTCCATTATTGTCTATTTAATCTAGGAAAACATTCACTTTGATTCAGGACTCCTCTCAATTTTGGTGTCTTTCTTCATCATTTTGTTGAGTGGCTTTATGATCTCGGTGAATCTAGTGATGAACCGCTGGACGAAGTTGATCTTTCCAAAGAAAGACCTCATTTCCTTCTTGCTGCTGGGCATTTGTAGGCTTAGCAGCACTTCAACTCTCTCAGGGTCAATGTATATACCCTTCTCGAAGACAATATGCCCAAGAAACTTCCCTTTAATGACCCTTAATATGCATTTCTTAGGGTTGAGGAATATTCTGTATCGACGACATCTCTCACAAATCTGGGTGAGGTGGGCAGAATGATGATGCCTGTCATGGCAGAAGATGGTCAAATCATCCATGTAGATGATTATGCACCGGTTCACAAGGCCCTTGAACTCAATGTCTATAGCCTTTTGAAATGTGGCCCCTACATTAATCAGGCTAAAGGGCATTCTCTGGTAGGCAAACTTTCCCCACTTGGTGGTAAACATCATTTTGTCTCTATCATCATATTTAACCATGACCTGGTTATATCCAGAGTATCCATCTAAGAAGGACATCATTTGTGATGCATTCACAATTTGTAATACCTCATCCAATGAGGGGAGAGGGTGATTGTCCTTCTTAGAGGCCTTTTTTAATTTTTGGAAATCCAAGCAAAGGTGGATCTTGCCACTTTTCTTCCTCATAGGGACAAGGTTGGCAACCCACATAGTATGCCAGATTGGAAAGATTATCCGGGCTGATAGTAGTTTTTGAACCTCCTGATAAATTAGAGGCTCTATTAGTGGGTTTACCGGTCATTGCTTTTACCAAAAAGGCTTAGCATTAGGTTTGAGTGGGATAGTATGAGTCATAATGGATGTATCATAGGTTTTCAAGTCCTCATACCCCCATGCGATTATATCTATGCATTCTCAGAGAACCGCGAGAATCTTCTCCTTCTCCTCACGGGAGCAGGAGGTGCCAATGCGTATCATTTTCTCTTCACCGAGTTGGCCGATATTTACTTTCTCACATTTTCCTCCCTCAAAGGAGGAGGATACCTTCCCCTGGCCCTAAGGGTTCAAGTCAAAGCTTCATTCAAGTGTGACCATCCCTTTCGGGATGGTGTTGGTTGGTAGGTCCATGATCCCATCATCTTCGTCACCCTATCCAATATCATCATGATCTCTCTCTTCCACTATCTCGTCCTCAAAGACACCAACATTGGCCATGAAGGCTAGGATATGTTGGTCATCCTCAAAGACCTGAAAATGGGTGACATTGTCTAGAATGGACGGGGTGGGGATCATCTCAATAGAAAATCTCTAGAGTCACGAGCCAGCCATGGGCTCGAGTGTGTTTGCAGAAATAGTAAGGGCATCTGGGACATAGTTTTGTCTCAGGAGAATAAGATCAATGCCAAAGGCATAAAAATCCTTAGTAAGGCTCCATGCCCAGTTACGGTATGCAACCAGCCTCTTATTGTGATAGGTATATTGACTCCGGACCTGTTTAATAATCAACTCCGAATCACCCAGGGCTCAGAGGTGAGTGATTCCTTTCCTTAGTGCAAATAGGAGTCTGAGGACCAAAGCCTCATACTTTGTGACATTATTTGTGTAGTTGAACTACAGCCTATAGGATGCGAGGAAGGATTTTCCCTGCGGGTTGATTAATTCCACTCTGGCCCCACAACCCTATTTGGATCGAGACCCATCGAATTCAAGTGTCCACAATTCATCATTTTCTATTTGGGGCTGGGAAGATGAAGTGGGTTTTGGACTATTCTTGGGAGGGTTGGGATGAGTTTCCCCCAATGCTAATTGTACGTGGGTGAGGTTTGTCTCCAGAGAGATTTCTGAGTGGGATTCCCAGACACGTGGCACCAAAAAGGCACTGCTAGTTGGAGCACTAGGTCCTGGGGAAACAAGCGTGTGTTCTTTCTTCCGGAGGGAATTGATATGTTGGGTAGCAGTGGCAAGGCAAGGTTCACACTCTAGCTTTGAATGTTTCTAATAGTGCACCCGACACCAAGTGCTAGACAAGAATGTGGCGGGGGTAGCTGCGATACCTTAAGAGTTGACCTCAACCCTCAATTTTTATTCTAGGTCCTGGGTTCTCTACAAAAATATGGGATCCTCCCTGGGGGTGAAATTGAATGTTAAGATATCAAGGGGTTGGTACACCCCCGGGGAAGTCTCAGAGAAGAGGACCTCATTCACCCTCCCAACTTTGGTGATGGGCTGTCTCATCCAGGGCTCACTTTCAACCCGAATCTTGTTAGATTCTCCTTCCCAGGGGATCCATAAGTGGGAGAAGTCGGTCGAGAAATACTCGTTCAAGGACTTGGAACAATTATAACTTAGTAACATCCCATAAGTCTCTGGGATGTCCACCACTTGGATGTCAATTGTGCTAGCTATTCAGGGGTCTTGGATGAGTTGTATCCAGACATTCTTCACTTCACCCACCATTTTTATAGCAGTCTTATCTAGCTGGATTACTACACCATTAGATGGGGTGGGTCAGAATCTGAGCTTCTGGCATATGGATAAAGGCATGATATTTCCTAAAGCCCCGTAATCTACTAGGAAGTTGTGTATATTATTTCCTTGTATGTTCAATCCTAGCAGGAAGGGAGGATCTTCAGTATTCCCCCAGAAGACAGTCATGTTGGCATCCTCAAAAGAGACAGTCTTGGGTGGGCGACTGACGACTTCCAGGTTTCCTAAGAGTTTCAGAAGGGACTTCTTCTTCTCGGGATAGTTGAGTAAAACCTCCATCAAATTCATGGAGGTGGTGGTCTATTCTAACGCCTTCATGATGTCAAACCTTCCTCCTAGGAATTGGTGGCTTCCCTTGGCCGGGTCCTTGGCTTGGTTAGAGCTAGAACCTTTTGGAGGGACAGACCGATCAGTCATGTTGTCTTGGGGAGGAGTGTCCTTGGGAGGTGTGGGCGTGTAAAATGGTCCCTTACCAGCCTAACTCTGAGTGTTTTAGGGAGTCCGTAGGTTGGTGAAGGCATTGGCCTCAAAGGCCGGAATAGATTCATCAAAAAACCCCTATAGTTTGGGTTCCTCTTTGTCTTCTGTGGTAGTCCCAAATAAAATGGTCTCATAGGTGAAGGCACCATGAGTGGGCTCTTGTATAGGAGGTTTTGGGGGAGTAGGATCAGAAGCTTGTTTTCTATCCAGCTAGGAAATAATGATGACCTTCTCTAGCATGACACAGTTTACCTCATTGTGAGAGCCTATGTCATGCAATCTACACCAATTGGTCATTGGGTGGAATTCTGTGACTGGTGTGAAATGAGATGATCCAGCACCACTCTGATTGGTGTTTTGGTTTAGAGGCGGACCTCCGGTACTAGCATTGTTATTCCATTGCTATTGATTGGATCGAGGCCCATTATTGTAGTTTCTTCCTCAGGCATTGTTGTTTTGTTGGCTGAAGAAAATATTCCCTCTCTGGGAATTGGAGTTTTGGGGTGCGTAGGACCCTGCCTTCAGTTGACCCATGTCCATAGTTAGTGTAGAAAACATTTTCTAGAGGGATTCAACCTCAGCGATCAACTAGGTATTCGCGTCATAATGTGATGACTGTTGTTGTTGGTTTCCTGGGAAAGTGGTAGCATTTGCCAGAGTTGAGGGCGGCAATCCCCCATCTATGGATGACTAGAAGAAAGGCACTCCGGGCAGCTGTATCTATAGTTGTTGCATTTATTGTGGTTGGTTCTAGGGGAGAAATTCCAGACCCAGTGTTGTCTGGGTCTGAGCTGGATATACATACCAGGCTTGCTGGTCTATCGACGGTGGTGGGGGATTCATGGCCATCACAGGGGCACCATTGCCTGATTGGGGTTGTATCCTCTAGCATAAGAAGTTTTGTTGGGTATCATGTTGAATGGCATGCTCTGCCCAATCCCACCTGGGGATTTGTTAAGACCACGGGACAATTCTAAGGCCAGGTTGTAAAACTTCACCAAAGTATCCCGGTCGCCGAGGGAAGTGGTTCTCCAGAGGAGAGTGGCAACAAAGGGGTTCATCATGTTGAGATAGGTCTAGATAGTTACATCCATAGATGGGATGAAGGGACCTGTGCACCGCTTCAAGGTGCATTGGAACTGATGGTTGAATGTTGTAAGGGGCTCATTTGGTTCCTTCCTGATAGAAATGAACTGGCTATGGGACCGTGTTGGTTTCACATGTATGTTGAAGGAAGCTAGGAAGGCGTCCTCCATGTCCTGCCAACTATTAATGGATATAGCAGGAAGGTTAAGGTACCAGTTCAGTTCATTCCGTCCTAGGGACAGAGGGAACATCCGGGTCACAATGTCTTGATGTTGGATCCAGTGTCGGTTCATGGCATCTTTGTATTCCTGTAGATGCTCTTCTATGATTTGTGAGCCTAAGTGCTCATATTGAGGACAAATATTTTCTGGGTGTGAAGGTAAATCGTTGGCTGCACCCAAAAAAGTTACCATTAGGGACCCACTATTTCCAAAATATGCAGCCATTGGGGGTGTTAGATTTTGACTAGGCTTAGCGCTAATCCCCGGGGTTGTCTAGGGGACTTGGGTATTCTGTGGTATGCTAGATCCCCTGACAATGGTGGCTGACTTGGCTTTTGGGGTCTATTTCTTTTGAGCGGGAGGTTCAAGTTTGAAAAACCGTCTGGGATTGGGAATTAATCTAGGGACTCTTTCGAGTCTCACTGGTGAAAATGATCCAATCCCATTGAAGGCTTGACTCCTAAAACTATGGCTTGGGGAACCCTCAGGTAGTGTAAAATTTGAATGCTCAGAGGGGGATGAGTTCATGCCCTCCTTCTAGCACCAATTTCTATTGATGAGACTTTATGACCAGGTTCGCCAATAGAGGTAAGTTGTCACCGGGTACTGGGGTACCGGCCAACTTTTCCTGTAAAGGTTCTCTATAGAAATGAGATTCCCTGGGCCTCCAAGCATGTGAGAGTCAAGTCTCGACAGTGCAGGGGCTCAGTTGAGAAATGTGACTATTTTTTTTGAGGGGGATGGCTGGTTATCTTAACTCATCTTCTCTGGGGATTCAAGTAGGTGGGGTTTCTTGCAAGTGTGCATTCACTTAACAAATAAACTTTTAAAGATACTACAGAGTTAGAAAGATTTCATCTACCTATAGTTATACTAAATATTCAAAACATCGACAATGCTCTAACACACTACACTAAATACTGAAGAAATATAAAACCATCAGCCCATATTTAATCAATAGCAAAGGAAAAGAAGGTCATTAATATACTTAAAGTATTAGAGAAAAGGACATAAAGAACATAAAGCATAAAATATTGTTAACTAGATATCACAATGCCAACAACTTAATTGATAGAACTCTTCCTTCATTAACATATCTTCCAGCAAGTACTGGTGCATATTACAATGGTGGCTCCAAGAGAGCATCTATCTAATGAAAACTTCTAAAAAATAAGGAGCATTGAGCTCTACAACTAAGAACTAAGAAAAACTAGATTGCTATTAGCTATGGACTGCAAAATCATCAATTTTTTTGACCCTTGGAATGAGGCCAGACTTATTATTTATACACACCATTTGACCTAAAACTTAACCTAATTTATTTTACACCTTACAATATAATACTATTTTTCGGTGGCCGGTACTACTTGCACCATGCTACAAAAGACCTCGAGATGGAAAAGGTTTGACATGTCAGAGGAATAATACAGGAAGAGAGGAGTGGAAGAATTAGCCTTGAGAGGAGAGCCAGTAGGAGAGGAGAAGAAATCTGATCCCCCAAGGATCAAGGCTACATTCCTCATAAATGGGAAAGCGGTGCGCTGTCTCTGATGCGCCAGGTGTAACATTGAAGCGGTGCCTCAGGAAGATCATCTGTCAGAACCCTCATTGTCGAGTTGATGTGCCTTGTTGTGGTTACCTATTTTCTGACACCTCTAGTGAATGCCTTGAAAGTGACTAGTCAACCTTGGGAACCGAGACATGGGTCACTTTAAAGAATACAAAAATGAATAAAACTGGATCCTGGACTCCAAGATCTGGGAGTTTGCGCCCCTAAAGAATAAAGGAATATAAAAATTACATCTCCCAATTGACCATCTCCAGAATCTGGAGGAATTTATTTTTATTTGGTATCATTGAATGTCTGTAGGAGCCGAGCGATCCCATCTTCATCTATGTCTTTAAGGCCGGCCCGTCGGTATTTAGTTGCCTCTAACTACTCATCCAAGTTTGGACCATTTGCCTTGAAATCTATGGCCATCTTGGTTGCATCATGACTCTGGAGCACCATGCAAGTGAGCCTTACCATTTTCACTCCATCCATCCCCTCTAGGGATCCATACTGAGACTCCATCATCTCGTCAAACTTTCCTAGGACATAATCCTCTAGAGTGCATGTCTCTATGCTCAAAAGAGCAGCCCCGAAGACCTTGGAGATGAATGAGTTGTATAAATTGAAAGAATACTAAACTTTCTAGACATTTTCATGCATAGCCCCTACCAGTTTCTTGATTACTTCCAATGTGAGGTCAAATCTGGAGTGCTGGGTTCAGACAAAGTCAAAAGAATCCTCTACTAAAATTCTGGCCTCAGAGACAATTTCTTCTCTGATGCCAATGAGTTCTTCCACCCTGACCTTCCATGCCTAATAATTTTTGATATCTCCCTCCCAGATGGAGATAGTAGTCTCAACCTGATGTAGATTGTTGTTGGCCGCGTACAAATTTGGGAGTGTGGATGCCAAGAAATGTTAGACGTTTCCCACTTGTTTTGTAACCCACTCATCAACTTCCTATGATTTTATTTTCATTTCCCTTAATGCATCTACATCGCTCTAAGGGAGTGGTTTATCAGATGTGGAGGTGCCCGGGGGAATAACAGTAAGAGGCTGTGCAAGCTCCGTAAGCAATCCCATGAGATTAGCATTCTTCTCTTTTTCTGCCCTGAATTTTTGGGCTTCCTTTTCATAACGGGCCTCCAATGCCTTGGTTGCTTCTTTCAACAGGTCAAGTTCACCCTATTTCCCTCTCTTCCCCAGTTATACCTCAGTGATGGAGTACTCATCAGCCTTAGTCATTGCCTCATCTACCCCTGGCGAAGGTGTCGCAATTACCCTGACTATTTCTCCGCCCGGCCCAGTCTGAAGAGTATGGACCGTCCAGACTTCATTAGTCTATGGAGGGTCCTACATCTGTTCCATCATCTCTACCAAGGAGAGATGAGCCTTAGGGGTCGCCGGGGCCTTCCTCTTGTGAGACTCCACCAACCATTGTGGTGGTAGGGGTGGCTTTGCGGTCGGAATCTGTTCTTGTGATTTCTCCCCAGGATCTTGTTGCGCCCCTTCAATAGTATGAGCCACGTCTGGCTCCTTCCCTGTATCCTTAAGTTCACTGGCGATACTTACTCTAGTGGTGCCTATATATTTTTCCCCGGTGTCCATATCCTTGATAATGTTAGGATCATCATCTGTTTCCTCGGGGTTCCTTTCATCCTACTACTGTTCATTAGCCTCTATTGCTTGGATTTCCTCTTCTATTGGTGCATTTTCTAGAGGTGGGGGATGTGTCGGGTTGAGATTCAACATTTGGGCTGCTATGATCACTTCCCCGAATGTTACCTTTGGGAGTGGTACTTGGAGCACGACAGTTGGGGTCACATCTGTTCCCGTGGGTCCAGTTTCCCCAACCGATGCCATTTTCTCATCTTGAGTCTATCTATCCTCAGTCCCTGTAACTTGTATCTTTGGGACTTTAGAGGTATCCATCTATTCCTTCCCCTTTTCCTCTTCTACCCAGGCTTCTTGTTCTTCTGCAGGCTCTTGCTCTGAGATTTCATCCTATGCGGAGATTTCTTCTGTTGACTGTATGATGTCCCCCTACAAGTTTCCAAATTCATCAGTCCTAAACATATCATCAAACTCATCATGGGATGGGGGATTCTCTGGGATGTGCTCTGGTTCTTTCTCTAGCTCTGAGGAGTCAGACGAAATAATTTGTACTTCTGGGATGTTTGGCATCCCAAACTTTGGCTCCACCCTAGGTTGAGAGTTAGTTCTCTTTTTCTTCCTCCTGGTTACCAAAGGGGGCCTGACATCCATTAGAGCCACCTGCTCCTCTTCCACTCCAGTTCTTGTTGTTCAGACCATTAATGCAGCCAGTGAAGGGGAAGAGGGAGGACGGACAAGCCCGGTCATGATGACCGGGGTGGCCAACTATGTGATCAATTTCTCCTTCATCTACTGGGAGACTACAAGTGTTTGTTGCATCTGTTCTTTTATAGGGGCCACAGATGGGGTTTGTGATGGGTTCCCCATTATTATTTTTCCTTTATCATCTCCTTGTGGAGAGGTTTCAGCCCCGGGGGTCAATCTCAACACTGCCGGGCCAACTCAGTGTGTACTCCCTGGGCATGCCTTCTTGAAATAAGCATGGGTACGCTCGACCACATCATGAGTGATATCTTCAATGGTTGGCCCCTCTTGGGCATCCCAATCCATGGGAGGGAGAGCCATGTTATCTATCCATTTTTCTTTGTACTGGGGATCTAATGTGGACCCGGTGTCTAAAAAGTCATCCTGGAATTTTTGAAGCTTTGGCCTCTCGATCATCCCCATTGTCATCCAGATGAAGTGCCAACTTCAAACTTCAAAATCATCTTGGAAATCTTTCCAGAAGTCCTCCATGTGAAATCTGTGGGGCTCTGTTGCTCGGGGAAGTGCCATTGCAATCTTGCCTAGCAGATTAAAGTTCTTCCGCGCTAGATAGAATTTCGTTAGTCCCAAGCTTTTAAGTTTGTTGTCTACCTCTTTGGCTGGGGCCAGACTACACGTGTAATTCCCACAAGTGATTGGGAATGGAACATTTACC
Source organism: Thuja plicata (assembly GCA_018584345.1). Classification (NCBI taxonomy): domain Eukaryota; kingdom Viridiplantae; phylum Streptophyta; class Pinopsida; order Cupressales; family Cupressaceae; genus Thuja; species Thuja plicata. The sequence continues at coordinate 2,464,882 of MU227248.1, read as the reverse complement.
ACCTTATTTACAGTGTACAAGGTGTGAAACTCCAGCATCTGTCAGCAATATTCTAAAAGGATTATTTTGTTCCCACAGTGTTTGGGCAACAAATAGGGTTTCCTGGAGAAACTGATTACCTGAATGTAAGTATGCTACTAGAACTGAATGTAGTAGTGTCCATAACTTTTGACCAAATTCATTTCCTCCTTAGAGAGATGGTACTCGGCGTCCTGGGTAGGCATGAGAATATTGTAATAGACAAAGGCATCGTTAACTCGGTAGAAGCTGAGGAAACTAGCCTCCCATTGGATTTGCTGGAAATAATCCTAGGGAGCCATTTGCCTCGAGTCAATGCTGAGTACACCTAATGTGAGAAGCTCATTTGTGATGGGGCATTTTTGTGCTAAGTCCCAGAGAACATAGGATGTCATATAAAACTTTGAGGTCTAGGCCACCTGAAGGAACTGAGAGTCCACATGGTTCAAAATGATGGCGGCCCAATCAAAGTATTGTTCACCGGTGGAGATGCCAAGTAGGAAGTAGTACATACACCCTGAGAATTCCTAGGTATGGGGTTTCCTAAAAATCCTGCATAATGCTATGATCCCCATCTAGATGCTTTCTTTGAATTTGAATCTGGGAATTTCTGGCTTCATTCTTTTGGAATCTTTCTTTGGGGTCTTTAGCCATTTGTTATTAAGATATTGCCAGGCCATAACCTCCAGCTACTGAAATAGTGCCAAGGAATCAAATCAGGTGATGATGACCGCTTTGTCAAACTAGGGAAGTCCTAGACCTGCCTAAAAATTTTCAGCATCCAGAGAGACCATGGGTGTAGGATATCCGGTTGGGATTGGGGCGGCGAGCATGACAGCCCAGATGGAGGAGTTGTAATGCACGGCTAGAGTGAGAATAAGTTTCAGTGCCTAAATCAAACATGGGAAGCAAGCGGCATTCAGAATCTTGGATTCCCCAACATTGATGGCCAATTGGTCCCCAACCATCTGCTGGATGAATATCATTTTGACTAGGGCCTGCATCTCAGCCCACATTCTGACACTGGTGTCGGTGATCAACTAGACCTTGGATTCAATCTTTGATTTGGTAACAGTATTATCCTTCAGGTACTTCATGCTAAGGGGAAGCTTTTCTAGGGCCCTTTCAATCTTGGACCTGACGGCTACCCTGGTGACTGCCGTAGTGGGGAGATCTAGACTCTCGGGTGGTGAGGATGCGGAAGCCTCTGACATAGTGAAAGTGTGATGTTTGAAAACCTGCAAGGTAAGGTGACCGTCAGAATCCTTATAAGATAAAAATGCTACTCTGGATTTCAGAGAACTTACCACTACATTGCACACTTCACCTAAAAAGTTAGTTTAGATCAAAATCCAGAAAGATATGCATATGATGTTGACTTAGGAATTGAACCATAATCCAGGCCTGGGGTTTTCAGCATACTTGACGGAAGTAAGGTATGAGCTGGGTGAGGACGTAGGAACTAGAGTGTGGAAAACTAACCGTTGGGAGACATGACCGAAAAGTGAGTTGTGAGGCTTATGTGGGTGTCACATGGCCATGCAATAAATGGGAGTTATGGTGACGGTGGTGCCAACTATCTGCACGCGCGTGAAATGAAGGCTACTTGGTGGATCTTAATTGCACGCATGGGAAATAAATGCACCATTAAAGACTAACCTGACAGTGGAGAGAGAAACTACCATGGTCGAAACCAGCCAAGAGCTGAGTTCCAACCAAGTGGTATCCCGCCGTATAGGCAAGCTTGTAAAATTTGGAAAACTAGACAAGATGACGGTGAGCTCGACCCAATACTGAAAGGATATACACTAGATATATACAGGGATTTGTAGAGAGCCAAAGGCTTAGATATATACACACTAAAAATATAGAATTTATATAATGTACAAACAAGCAACACCATGCAAAACGCACGGAAACCACCTATGCTAGAACTGCGCAGAGGGTGGACAACCCTCTGCCAGTGCCAACCCACCAATGGGAGGTGACAAAAAATGTAGCAAAGAAAACGGGCCAAAACTAGACAAAACAAAAAAAATACAGCGAAACAAGAACAAAAATAGAAAACCAAAAAATGACAAGACTAGGGTCAAGAACCTACCTGAGAAATGAACGCAACAGAGAAGGTACACACGGGAGGCCTTGCAACGAGGTAAACCCAGAGATTACCGTGAATAATCACTGCCAAATCACTGGTTAACAACAACTAAACACGGGAGCAAAAGTAGTTTGAAATCACCTTAATTCACTTTAATTCACTCTGGATGCACAAGTGTTTAATCATGATAATTGTAAAAGTGGCATGTAATTTCTATTTATACCCAAGGTAAAAGAAAGTTACTATTGGAAATACAATAATGGGAAAGCAAGATACTGAGAAGGGGGGGGGTGAATCAGATCTTCAAATTTAAACACTTAAAACAAACTGATCCACATTCATACATATATTAATCTAATGTAATATCAAATAGCATCCACATAATGAAATAAATAACTCATAACACAAGAACTTGGTAACCCAGAAACCCAAATAGGTAAAACTGGGGTGGGGATGACACCCACAAAATTCTCCACTACTGCAGTAATAAAGTGTGCCTGTTAGGCCTAAAAAAGTTGATTACAAGATGCAATATACTCTGTTAAAGGTCTACCCGGTTAAGAGCTAAAGATCATTGCAATCTACCCTATGAAAGGATTTCAACTTACAATAAAGTAATCACTCTGTTAGGAGATTTAGAAAGGTTTGGTAGAACCACTCTATTAAGATATTTTCACTTGATACAATGATTAGAATGTCTCAAGTATTGATCCTTTTTTATGCACTCAGATGCTGATGATGAATCTCCTCTTTCCAGTACCTTCTATGATCTCATGATCTGATATAACTTTACTCTGTTGTTCACTATGCAGTCACTCTGCTTGATCTCTGCTTCTTAACAAAATAACCTTCTATGCATTTCACTTCAAAATGTAGTCACCACACACACTTCTCTCCACTCATACAAAATAGGGTTTAGAAGCAATCTTATATATCTATTCAAGTCTAATAGCAAGATTTAAATCAACGATCAAGATCTAATACCCATATCTTGAAAGTATTAAAATTAATGATTACAATAGGTCATGCATAAGATAAAACAATTAAATGCATAACCAACTCCATAGGAAAATATTAAATGCATACATAAGTTAGCCCAAAAAGCTTATATAAGTCAGCCTGAACACTTATCCTCAAAGTTTGAATCATTCCAGACATGTATACAAAAACTGTTCTGCTTGGCACTTATCATCTCTGTCACTCGGCACTGAGTATCCTACTTGGCTCGGCATGATACTACTCGGCAACCTGAATACTACTCGGCAATGTTGCTCAGCCTTGCGTAGTTTTAGCTCAGCCACAGTGATAGCCAACTAAAAACTGCCTAAGTGAATGACTAAGTGTTGGTCACTAATTCACTCTGGATGCACAAGTGTTTAATCGTGGTAACTGTAAAATTAGCATGTAATTTCTATTTATACCCAAGGTAAAAGAAAGTTACCTCTTCCGCAAACTCGAAACAGGCAAACCTCCAAACTCTGGGCCCAAGGATTCCATACGACCATACCTTTTTGCGAGGAGACATCATGGTGGAGAATCCCGAAGTCCAGAATTCAGCTCTGGAAAGAACAACAAACTCCAGGACCGAGTCCTGGAGACACGAAAGACAAAAGAAAAAAGAAAACAAACCTCACGGGAGGGAAAACCCAGAGAAGGAAACAAAAGAACACAAAAGACAAGGAAAAAAAGGCAAGAGCCAAAAGCGAAAAGAGGGGACCCAAAATTTTACACACAAAATGTAGGGATGGGTATGCAAGGCATAACAGGGTTGAAATGCACTCACATTATAAACTCAAATTTTATTTTTCTATACTCTTCTTTTCCTCTCTTTTTTTCCCTCTAAACCCTAGCTCTATTTTTTTTCCTCCACATTATTTTTGTTGTAGGTTTCATGGAGAATGAGAAATATATATATATATATATATATATATATATAT
>MU227248.1:2445286-2460620 GCA_018584345.1 Thuja plicata | reverse complement strand
ATATGTATATATATATACATGTATATATACAAACACACACACACACACACACACACACACACATATATATATATATATATATATAAATAATTGTGAAGCATTTCTTTTTAAAAATAATATATATTGTAGCTTTTTATTTAGCAGTGGTGTGGCCTGGAGTGGCGGTATATATATTCTACAAAGGCGGGAGGGGAGGGGCGGTCATGGCCTTAGCCACCGCAATGGCCAACCACTGCACTATGGCTTCAACCATGGTGGGTGGGTGAGCCCGTTGCGTTGTGGCCTTAGCCACAATGGTGGTTGGGTTTCCTTCCCCACGGATGTAGTTTTCCCTCTTCAAGGGGTAGAGTTTCAAGCCTTCACCCCCCCTTTTTTAATTTTTTTTTTTGTGTTAATTTATTTTATTATATGTGCCTTTTAAAATATAGGATATGTATATTTTTGCTAACTTTTGTTTTTTATCTAATAAGTGTGTGTGTGTACTTATATCAACATGTATGTATAATTTGTTTTGGATTTAGGCAAAAATAGGTTTTGAAGGGACCCTAAAACCCCTTACAACAAATTACATTAGATTTTCAATAAAGACCCCATGAAAGAGCCACAAAAAGAAACACATTTGGAAGAGACAAAACTAGCAGAACCATACCAACACCCAGCAACTAGCGACCAGAAAGATAGAACACACCCAAAAATAGACAACAACATAAAATTGCAAAGACCTGAGACAAAAAGATAGGCCTGCTCCTTAAGAACATGAGCCATTTTATTTTCTGTCATAGTAACTTCATCTACCATCTCCTTCACGGTTTGAGAGGTAGGGATAGCTCCCTGACTCTTATTCTTCAAAATGGCTCTCTTGTGCTTTCCATGGCCCTTGTTGGTATTAATTCCAACACCTATGGCCTTATCAGTATGACCCACACTAATTGTGTCTTTTTTTCAATGGCCTTAGTCACTTTACTAAGATCCTGCATGATCTTCTTTATGCTATCATCACTTTCGTTTACAATATCCATTAGTTTGTCCTCATGTGACTTAAGTTTTCCTAGAATCTACCCCACTTTATCTTCAAGCTTCTTCCTTTCTTGACTTTCTTTGTCCAGGTGATCAAAGAGATTGGAAACTTTAGCATTAAGGCTATGAATTTATTTGTAGCCCCAAGTATCCAAGGCCAGAATGTTATTTGCCTTAATTTTTTCTTTTCTAAGAAACTCCAAATTGAAGCATTAGAATTTTGCCTAGGATATCCCTGACTAAGAGGCATAAAATCTTCCTTGTCCCCATCTTCAGGAATATTTTGAGCAGAGGTGTCAGGCTCAGAGTGATCCATTGTAGAATCTGAGCTTCAATAATGCACAATATTAAGATTCAGGCTTTTACCTTCCCAACTTTCTTCTTCTTCATAACCTCATTCTTCTTTTTCTTCTCCTCTTTTTCTATTCCCTTTCCCCTCTGATCTTTCGGCAGTTGGTGGCTCCATTTCTTCTTATTTTTTCTCCTGGAGACCACTTCCTTCTCCGAGGTGAAATTCATATTATGGGACTTCTTACCATAATCCTTTGGGCACTTCACTTCTTCATTGGTTTCCATCCCTTTACCTTCATCAAACGTAGGGGTAGCCAGACTTTGCCTCTTGTTTCCAGAATCTATTTCAATGCTCTCATCTATTTCTATCACCTTTAGTGAGTCAAATTTTCTCTACAAATTCATAGGGGAAATATTTGTATCTTTCTTCCCCCATGGGATTTTCTTTTTTGTAGTTCCCTCCCCCTCTACTTAAATTTTAATTTTCCCTTTAATCTCCTTAACAAATAATTTAGGGTTTCTAGCTTTACATTACTCCAAAATGAGCAATGGAAGACCTTCATGCAGAATAGGCTTATTAGAATCTTTCCAATGAACTTCAAAACTATGATTTAGAGACTTCAACAGGAAAAAGGGGAAATAAACCCTATCCCTATAGTGGAAGTGATTAACCAGAATAAAGTGATAATTGTACACCTATGTATACTTTCCATCCAATGTGAAACATTCCATAATGCAAATAAGATCCTTCATCTAGAGAGGCTTTATCTGCTCAATATTTTAAATCATCTTCCTTCACCAGTATATATTCCTCTTGATTTTTGGGAAATTTACACATAGCAACATCATAAATTTTCCTCTTTAAAATAATCTAACCCCGCACTAGATAACTCAGTAATAGAAGAAATAAACTCAACCTTAAAATCAAATTTAGCACCATACAAAGTGATGGACTCACCATTCCATCCTTTGAAAAAATATTTAGTTACCTCTTTATTAAAACCATGGAGATGCCCTAGATAAATGGAGACTTCCCCCTTCTCAAGTTGACTCCATAATTCCTCTTCTTTCTTCCATTTTTTGCAAGAGTTCATCTCTTGGCGCTTTGGATCACCTCCCATGACTTTGTCTTTTTTCTTCACCTACAACTGTGTATCCATGGTATGCACAATGAAAGGCAAATAAGTGTCTATAATAACCAAATACTACACCCATAAATAAGTGGAACCAATTTATAAAATATTTTCATGTACTCCCACCTATTAATGCAAAGCTTTTCCCTATTTTTGAGATGGCTACCTTTACTTTCCATAATTAGATCTGATGTTTTTGACATGAATCTTAGTCACATCCATTCTCATTATTTCACTGAGCATGATATCCTTCTTTATGCCACCTTGCCATGTGATCATTTTGTTGCTTGTGAAAGCCAAGTTGGCAATACAATCTGCTCCCTTGTCCTTCTCATGGTATCCATGAGGCCTTTTTTCCAAGAAGACATCTAGCTATATTATTAGAATCTCCTTCAATCCACAGATTTTGGCAATTATACCTTTTAGCAAGCTTGATTATTTGAAGGGCACCCATTGCCTCTGCAACATGACTAGTTTGTATTGCCAGCAGAACTTCCACAACATCCAAACAATTTCTATACATATCCCTAAGAATTCACCCACAAGAAGCTTTCCCAGGGTTTCCCTTAGTAGCTTCATCAAAGTTGGCGTTTATCCACCCATTAGGAGGAACTGACCAAACAAGACCTTCCCTATCACACATTTTCTATTCCTTAATATTGAAGTTGCAAAGAAGGAAAGAATTTGGAACATATCCTTATGCATCATTTATTCCTTTACTTTGCATTATAAAATAGTTTTCCTTTACTGTTCTGATTTTTTTCCTACAACTCACCCAAACCTGAATTTCTCTGTCTCTAAAAACTCTATCATTTTTCTCTTTCCACACATTCCAGCAAACATGTGGAGAAACCAAAGCCCAAACCCTTTAGATTTTGAGTTAGAAACTGGACATTTCCATTTAGAAATGAAATCCTTAAGTTTCCCAGGACATACCCAAGATAATTTCCATCCCTTCAGGATGTGACCCCAAACTTCCAGAGCAAAAGCACATTGAAAGAAAAGGTGAAGAAAATTCTCTTGATCTTTCTTACACATAAATAATCTATTAGTTAAGCATAAACCTCTTCTACATAGATTATCTATAGTAAGGATTTTATTCTACACCATCAAGCAATAGAAGATTTCAATTTTAGAAATTAATCATTTAGTCTAGCATGAAGCCCAGTAAGGAATGTCCTCCTCTTGAAGAGTTAGAGTAGAGAAGGCAGAGGAAAAAATGAACTTACCACTCAGATGAAGAGCCCAAATAACCTCTGATGACATATAATTGATTAAATGTTTAAAGATGTTAAGTTGATGATCATGCAAGGCATTAAATCAGTTAATGTATTGTATTGTCATTGATGTCAACTTGACATAATCTGTATGGTCATTAAAATACTGCCAAAGACTTCAAAGAGCCGATGAATCAAGGCTATGCTATTAGTAATGCATAAAAGTCAAGTATTCACAAAGTGACTGCATACACCGACAGAGTGCACACTGATGGTCAGAGTAAAAGAGCAGAGTCACAGTGTTACCCAATGAGCTAAATGCACAACTTTACCGATGAGCAGAGTTACAGTGTTGACCGACGATCAAAGCACAGAGTAACCCGACGGAAAGAATCTCAATGTTTCCTGACAGAGAAGACAAGGATGGAGATCCTGATGAAAACTAAAGTCACACCGATGGAACAATCAATTATCACTGATGACTAACTGAAGTGTTGACCGATAGAACATAGAGTTCAGAAAATGACAAAATTGCTTAGCTGTCAAGAAGCTAAAGATAGAGTTAACGGATACTTATCATTTTTTAATCATCCAGATAAATCCAAAGACAAGGAATTGATATAAAGATTATTTATCCAGTTGGAAAGAAGATCTCTTTGAGATAAATTAGGAGTTTGCTTTAAATCTATTGGTGAGAATTGTGGAACACACTAAGAATCAAGAAAGCCAAGAAAAGGGGAAATCATGTCTATATAGAGACAAGCCCAATTCATTATGAATGGGGGAGATTAGGTGAGGATAAAAAGAGAAGAGGAGAGATGCTAAAGAAAATATGAAGGATAAGAAAGTCTTCTTTCAATCCTAATCAACAAGTTGAGGAAAGAGCTAGATTCTGTAAACACCGATGAACAGTGAGACAAGCATCACAGATCAGAATAGTGTGGAGCAAAGGTATAAGTGATTATATTTATCAGAGAGGTAATGGACTTACAATAGATCTAAAAATATTCAATTGAGTTGTATGTATGAATATATCATTAGTGTTTCATCTTAACCATTGAAGCATAAAGCCTCTTAACTGAGCAGGACTTAAAAGTCTTTTACAATTGAGATACATCCCAAGGAGTATCAAAAATTTTGATCACAAAAGTAGCATTGGATATGACCGATACCTATTGATAGGCCAAGAGAGTTTGATCAAGGATGGTAGCATTATATGCCAGATGCTAGTTGATAAACTATTTCTAAATCCTCTAATAAGGTCACACCTAACAGTGTATTTGTAACCTTTAACAGGGTTGGCTCCTAACAGATCTCACTTTAGAAGAGTGAAAATTTGGGGTACCGGTCCAAGTGGTTTTTCCCTTAATAGGGTTTCTACGTTAAAAATCCATGTGTTATGTGTTTATGGTTTATTACTTTACTATTTTACATTTCACATATGCAATTCTGAATTGATCGATATACTCTGCATATTTACTATGTTTTGGTAAATAGTTAACTGCTTATCGGTAATCATACAGAAGAGAGATTAGCAAAGCAATCCAAAAAGTAGAAAATTGATTAAATTATTTCAAGGCATACATCTTGTAGAATAGAAGATAACTTGAGACATAATTTGTGGTTATAAGTTTTAAGGGTTAATTTAAGGATTAATATTTGAGACCACTGATTCACCCCCCCCTCTCAGTTATTACTAACAATTGGTATTAGAGCTTGTTTTCTTAGAAGGAAGGTTTCAAGACCTAAGCTAAAGATCACAAGATGAACAGACGAGATGTGCCCAAGTTGGACAAAGATAATTTTGCTTCATGGCAGAGAAGCATAAGACTCTACTTATCAGGTATTGGTAATGATGTTACTCAATAATTAGATGTTGAATATGTGTTGCCCACAGGAGCACCAATAGTTGAACAATTGAGAGAGAAGAATGAGCACAATTGCATGATGATAGAGCTTGCTTCCTCACTCTCTGATGCTGAATTTGAAGATGTCAAAACCTGCAAGACTACAAAGAAGATGTGGGACAAATTGATGCTTGTACATGGTGGTGACAAAAATGTTTTGAGAGCCAAGGCAAAAAGCCTTAGAGGAAAGTTTGATGATCTCAAAATGAAAGAAGATGAAAACATCGCTAAGTAAAACACAAGAATCAAAGAGGTAGTCAATGATATCCAAGGAGTTGGAGGTGTACTAGAAGAAGATACAGTGGTAAGTAAAATTCTAAGAACCTTACTGCCTACTTATGCTATTAAAATATCTACCATTCAAGAAGTGAGAGCAGTAGCAAATAGAAATGTTACTCTAGACAGTTTGATTGGAAGACTGATTTCATTTGAGATGAATAACTTTGATAATAGTGTCTTACCAAACATAGAGTCTTCATTCAAAAATTCTATGATAATAAGTAAATCAAGCCATAAAAACACTATGAGAAAATATAGTGATAGTGAAAGTGAAGAAGATGATCTTTATGAAATTGAAGCACTTATGGCTAGAAGAATGGAAAGAGGAAAAGGTAAATACAAAGGTAAATTAGCACTTGTTTTTTTTTTAATTGTAAAGAGATTGGACTCTTTTCTGCAAGATGTACTAACAAAAGAAAAGATGACAGAAGAAATGGCAGATCATTTGAAAATAAGTCTAACAGAGGTGATTACATAAGCTACCAACAATAAAAAAGAAGAGATACCCAAGACTACAAGGACAAAGGAAAGAAGGCTAGTTACCTAGTAAAATGCAAAGATGATGATACTGACATAGAATCTGATGAAGACATCGAGATGGTGTTTGTGGTAGTAAAAGATGACTCAGACAATGATGAAGAAAGGTATGTAGAAACTGCACTCATATCTAAAGTTAGTAAAAATGGTGTCTGGATCATAGATAGTGGTTGCACTCACCATATGACCGGTGATAAACAAAAGTTTGAGACTTTTGAATACTATAAAGGTAGTTCAGTAAGAATGGGTAATGACAAACCTTGTCCAGTTGAAGGTAGAGGAACTATAATGTTGAATAACCAGATAAAATGTGAAAATGATTATTGGGTAAATGGATTGAATTATAATCTATTGAGTGTTTCTCAATTGAATAATTTAGGTCACAGAGTAGCATTTAAAAATAAGAAGGCAAAGATCTTCAATAAATCAGGAAATTTGATTGGTACCAGTGAGCAGACAAAAGGTAACTTATTCTATTTGAATGATACTAACACCACTTGTTTGATTGCTACAAACGAAGACATATGGTTGTGGAACAAAAGATTGTGTCATGTAAATTTTGACAACATGATAAAGATTAGCAAAAAGAGAAATGTCAGAGGCTTACCAATGATGACCAAGCCTGACAACATCATGTGTAAGAATTGTCAAAAAGGTAAAATGATAAAGTCTAGTTTCAAAAGAAAAACCCATACATCTGATGCAATTCTAGAATTAGTTCATACTGAATTATGTGGACCTATGAGGACAAAGAGTTTTTATGGAGATAGATATTTTATTCTCTTTGTTGATGATTACTCTAGAATGATGACAGACATGTTTCTAAAAGACAAATCAAAATAATTTAAGATGTTTAAATGGTGTAAGGCAATGGTTGAGAAACAAAGTGGTAAAGAATTAAAATGCTTAAAGTCAAATAGAGGAGGGGAATTTATTTGAGATGAATTCAATAACTTTTGTAATGAGCATGGAATCAGAAGACATATCTCTGCACCGAGAACACCACAGAAAAATGGAATTGTTGAAAGAAGGAACCAATCCATAGTTGATTGTGCAAGGACACTGATGATAGAGAAAGGCATCACCCAAATCTTTTGAAGGGAAGCTGTCAGTACTGTTGTTTACACATTGAACATAGTACAATTGAAGAAAGACACCAAGAAGACACCTTATGAGCTTTGGTATGGGTATACACCAAATGTAAGTTATTTCAAAAATTTTGGTAGTCAATGTTATATCTTAAAAGATGATAGAAATGGAAAACTTCACTCCAAGAGTGATGAAGGAATCTTTCTAGGGTATTCTACCAAGAGAAAGGCTTATAAATGTCTAAACAAAGCCTCTTAAAAAATTGTTGAAAGTGCAAATGTAAAGATAGATGAATTTGTAGATAAGAATGAAAAGGAAAGCACTAAAGAACTAGAGGACTATGATAGGTTTGCTTACAATGAAGAACCTAACACTCTACCTGACCAACAATGTAGAGCTCCCGAGCAACAGATCATTACACCCGAGCATCAAGATGCAAATACCGATGATTAGAATATTGCTCAAGATGATGCACAAAGTGATGGAGAACAAAATGAAGATCAAGTTGATAGACAAAGAGCTAAACATGTACTTGCCAGATATGTTAGAAAGAACCATCCATAGAACCAGATCATTGGAGATAAGAAGGCTGGTATGAGAACTAGAAGTAAGTCTCTAAATTCAAGATATCTTATTTGTTATTATGAGCCTAAATCTGTCAATGCTACACTAGATAATGATGAATGGATAAGTGCTATGAATGAAGAGATTGAGCAGATAGAGAAAAACAAGACATGGACACTTGTACCAAGACTAGATGACAAGAATGTCATTGGTATAAAATGGATATTCAGGAATAAGCTGAATGAGAATGGAGAAGTCACCAGAAATAAAGTAAGACTAGTATGCAAGGGGTATGCACAAGAAGAAGGGATTGACTATGGAGAAACCTTTGCACCCATTGCTAGGATAGAAGGAGTGAGAATATTAATTTCTTATGCTGCATATAAAGGATTCAAGGTATATCAAATGGATGTCAAGTCTGCATTCCTAAATGGAATACTTGAAGAAGAGATATACATTGAAAAAATAGAAGGGTTTTTTGATCCAGACAAGAGGGGCATGGTATGTAGACTACACAAATCCTTGTATGGATTGAAAAAAGTACCCTAAGCCTAGTATGCAAGACTTCATTCCTATCTTATAAGTATTGGATTTGTAAGGACTAGTGAAAACAGTAATCTTTATTTGAAGGAAGATATTGATGCTAACATTTTGATTATTGAGATATTTGTTGATGACATCATATTTGGAGGCAATGATATGCTATACAAATCATTTAAAAATTAAATGAGCAAAGAGTTTGAGATGTCTATATTTGGAGAGATCAAGTTCTTTCTTGGTCTGCAGATCATGCAACAAGATGAAGGTATTTTCATTACACAATCTAAGTACATCAAAGAAGTAATAAAAATATTCAAGATGGAAGAGTCCAAACTAGTTGGAACACCAATGGCAATTGGATGTAAGTTGACAAAGGAAGATAATTCATCAGAGGTAAATCAGACTTATACAGATCAATGATTGGAAAACTCATGTATGTTGTGCACACTAGACCAGATATTGCACATGCAGCTAGAATAGTTGGTAGATTTTCTGCTAATCCTAGAGAATCACATATGACTACTGTGAAAAGAATCCTAAGATATCTAAAGAATACCAAGGAATATGGCTTATGGTACAAAAGTGAAGGCAATTTTGAATTTAAGGTTTTTACCGACGTTGATTGGTCTGGAAATATTGATGACCGGAAGAGCACAATTGGAGGAGCATTCATTATGGGTGACAGACTTGTCACATGGATCAGCAAGAAACAAGGATGCATCTCTCAATCTACTGTAGAGGTAGAGTATGTTGTTGCTGTTGCAAACTGCTTAAATGTTACATGGATCAAACAGTTACTGGAAGGTATGCATATAAATTTTTTAGAACCAGTAATTATCTATTGTGATAATACAAGTGCAATAAACATTTCCAAAAACCTAGTCATGCATGCTAAAACAATGCATATAGCCATCAAATATCATTATTTGAGAGAACAAGTTCAGGAAAAGGAAGTGATACTTGAGTATGTGCAATCAAAGGAACAACTGGCTGATATCTTCACCAAGCCACTGCCCAAGGATGCATTTGAATACTTGAGAAAGAGACTAGGGGTCAGACCCTTGTCTACCGGTCAGTAAGCTGACTAGAAGGCTACATCAACCTATATATTATCAGAATATCATTCATGTTGATGCAAGTAGAGAGATGGACTATAAAGATACATCTATACACAACAAGGTATTTATCTACTCCAAGCACCAGAGTTATTACTGATGGATTGGGAAATTCAAGGAATATATTATGGATAGAAAGGATCCATTTAACATTGTTGTCAAATACTTGTTTTTGCAAAATATGTGTTTGCAAAGATGTTTGTTTGGCATTTCTGTCAAAGGGAGAGATTTTATCCATTATCATCTCAGAAAGAGATCATATCCATTGAAGTATCCAAAGGAAGAGAATGTAACAAGAAAGGGAGAGTACACACAAAAGAAGAGAATTGCTGACAAAAGACATCACAAGAAAGGAGAACAGTCAAAGGGAGAGAGTTTGACATAGAAGGAGAACACATCACATCAGAGAAGTAAAGATTCTACATCTATCCAGTGAAGGGATTAAAGATAGAAAGAAAGCTGCAAGAATCAAATCAAAGCTATTTGAGCTAACCAAAAGCCAGACATTTGTATTAGTTACATTAGAAAATCTTGATGAAACTGTATATTTCATATTGTATTAGTAATAGTATAGTATGATAATGTAGTATGTTTCCATCAATGCCAAAGGGAGATATTGATGACATGTAACTGATTGAATGTTTGAAGATGTTAAATTGATGATCATGCAAGGCATTAAATCAGTTAATGTATTGTATTGTCATTGATGTCAACTTGACATAATCTGTATGGTCATTAAAATACTGCCAAAGTCTTCAAAGAACCGATGAATCAAGGCTATGCTATTCGTAATGCATACAAGTCAAGTATTCACTATGTGACTATATACACCAATGGAGTGCACACTAACAGTCAGAGTAAAAGAGCAGAGTCACAGTGTTACCCGACAAGCTAAATGCACAACATTACCGATGAGCAGAGTTATAGTGTTGACCGACAAGAAAAGAATAGAGTAACCCGACGAAAAGAATCTCAGTGCTGCCTAACAGAGAAGACAAGGATGGAGATCCTGATGACAAATAAAGTCACACCAAAGGAATAGTTAGTTATCACTAATGACTAACTAAAGTGTTGATCGACAGAATAGAGAGTTCATAAAATGACAAAATTGCTTAGTTGTCAAGAAGCTAAAGATAGAATTAACAGGTACTTATCATTGTTTTAATCATCTAGATAAAGATGGAGATAAGGAATTGATTTAAAGCTGATTTATCTAGTTGGAAAGAAGATCTTTTTGAGATAAATCAGGAGTTTTCTTTAAATCTATTGGCGATAACTGTGGAACACGCCAAGAATCAAGAAAGCCAAGAAAAGGGGAAATCATGTCTATATAGAGACAAACCCAATTCATTACGAATGGGGGAGATTAGGTGAGGAGAAAAGGAGAAGAGGAGAGATGCTAAAGAAAATCTAAAGGAGAAGAAATTCTTCTTTCAGTCCTGATCAACAAGTTGAGGAAAGAGATAGATTTTGCAGACACTGATGAACAGTGAGACAAACATCATAGAGAAGAATAGTGTGGAGCAAAGGTATAAGTGATTATATTTATCAGAGAGGTAATGGACTTAAAATAGATCTAAAAATATTCAATTGAGTTGTATGTATGAATAGATCATTAGTGTTTCAGCTTAACCATTGAAGCATAAAGCCTCTTAACCGAGTAGGACTTAAAATTCTTTTACAATTGAGATACATCCCAAGGAGTATCAAAAAGTTTGATCACAAAAGTAGCATTGGATATGACCAATACCTATTGATAGGCCAAGAGAGTTTGATCAAGGATGGTAGCATTAGATGCCAGATGCTAGTTGATAAACTATTTCTAAATCCTCTAACAAGGTCACACCTAACAGTGTGTTTGTAACCTTTAACAGGGTTGGCTCCTAACAGAGCTCACTTTAGAAGAGTGAAAATTTGGGGTACCGGTCCCAATGGTTTTTCTCTTAACAGGGTTTCCACGTTAAAAATCCATGTGTTATGTGTTTATGGTTTATTACTTTACTGTTTTACATTTCACATATGCAATTCCTAATTAATCGGTATACTCTGCATATTTATTGTGTTTTGGTAAATAGTTAACTTCTTATCGGTAATCATACAAAAGAGAGATTAGCAAAGCATTCCGACAAGTAGAAAATTGATTAAAGTTTTTCAAGGCATACATCTTGTAGGATAGAAGATAACTTGAGACATAATTTGTGGTTATAATTTTTAAGGGATGATTTAAGGATTAATTTTTGAGGCCACTGATTCACCCCCTTCTGAGTTATTACTAACAACCCCCTTAGATTGGCTTTCTCTTAAAATAAAATATTTAAGATCCTTTTGAACCTTGTTAAGATTAGGATCCATAGGTCCAAGGTTAACCCACCCTCCATTTTTCCAATAATCAGCTACCTTTTCTCCAACACCATATTTAATTCTCTGAACAGATTGTTGGTTTTATATAAAAACTTCCAGCGGATCCCCCAGCAACTAGCTATCTTCCCAAAATTTCATATTTCTTCCATTTCTCAACTTCCATCTCTTCCCTTTTCCCACAAATTACCTACCCTCCTTAAAATATTTCCAAATAAAAGATCCATTCACAACATCTGGAGAACTAAGAAAATCTTCAATATTTTGAGAATTAAATGTGTACTTTATTTTCTAGATAATGTTTCATTCTCTCTCTTCCCCATACATCCTCCTAATTTGTTTGGCCAAAAGTGCTTTATTTATCCTTCTTATGTTTCTTATCCCAATGCCTCCTTTTTTATTCAGTTTGGAAATCTGGTCCCAAGCCACCAAAGGAAGCCTCTTCTTTTCTTTCATTCCAGACCAGATAAATCATTTTTGAATTCTTTCCAGAGCTTCTGCAAACTTTCAAAGGAAATTTAAACAAAATCTGAGTATAAATAGGGAGATTTTAAAGACATCACCTGAGAAGAAGGACATTTCCTGTCTGACTAAGAATATCCCCTTTCCAACCAACATGTGTTTTATTAAATTTATCAATTAGAGAACTCCAGAAAGAATCTGGGGGTTTGGGACCCAAAGGAAGCCCCAAATAAGTGTTAGGTAATGCAGATATTGTGCATCCAAGAATTCTATATATTTTGTGTTGCCTCTCAACAGGAGTATTGATAATGAAAAGTGATGTTTTGTCCCAGTTTATAAGTTGACCTAAAGCATTAGAATACAAATTGAGAGCTACTTTTATATTTCTAGCCTCTTTAATAGTAGTAGCTCCCATAGTGTCATCAAAAAATTTCTCAAGAGAACAAGTCAGGGCATGAGAGGAGGGCTACAGTCCTTGAATAACCCTAAAAATATTAAGGGGGAGGAAGTATATTACAAGCCATTTAGACATAATGGAAAAAAGAATGGGAGAAATAAGATCTCCTTTTCTCAAACCACGAGATAGTCTGAATAAATTAGAGGAAGGTCCATTGACTAAAATAGTTGCACAAGAAATGATAATGAGATGATTAATCAACTGAATAACCATGGTGCTAAAACCAAAGGCCGTTAGAACCTTTGGTGCAGAGGTGATAGGTAGATAGGGGTATATATTTGGTCAAGTTGTCTTGGTCTTCTTAGGGCATTCTTAAATCAAGTGACCCCAAGTACCAATATGCTTCTAACCTATCACTCTGACTTCTTTCAAGTCCCTTTCTATTCTAGGGATTCAACATGGCTCAAAATTTTATTTTAATAAGGTTCAAAAGGTTCTTGAAGTTCCACTTAAAGACCTTACCCCCAATCTTCACTTTAGGCTCTCAATCCTTGTAGCCCTAATCAGCGAGTAAAACCAACATAACCTTTTGTTTTCCCAAAATAATTCCAAATAAAATTACATATTGAAACACCCATTATCCTGATACAAAACATATCAAAATATTTTGTGTTGGTACTTTGGACCAACCATCTCAAAAACTGATTGTTCCCTACTTCCAAGAGGGCTAATTGAGTGCATTTACAAAGGAAATATACCCAAAACACACCTAAAAAATATGAAACTCTCAAAAAATTCATGAAATGACTCCAAACCAAGTAAAATCCAATAAAAATTTTTCCCTTGACCCTTGCAAGTATAAAAACCCCAAATAGGTCTCTCACAAGCCCCCAAAACTAGGGCTTCCTCAATGTATGACTTCCAAACACTTCTAGGCTTATCCAATGGTGTATTAAAAATTAATACCCCATCCTAAGACAACCCAAAACATCAAATGTGGTCCTTATTAAGGCCAATTTCTCATTGCTACTCTATTCCAAGCAATTCCTTCACGTTTCAACATACAAATCCAGTGATAACCTATCCAATTCAACTCTTCTATAACATATTAATTTAGTAAATTTTTTTACATGTCAAGTATGAATCATTCCATGATGAATATAAATCACATTCTTGGAATGATGCTCTTACATTAAGGAATTTATCAAAACTGCCAAGGAAAATAGTGACTTAAGTAGGACAGTCAATGCCAATGAACTGAAACTAAACCAAATAAATTTCAGAGCATTCAAAAATGTTTAAAATGATCAGAAGAACACCTCTAATGCATCTTGAAACATAATGGAACTCCTATACAAGAAAAACCATACAAAGAAAATTTAAAATTCTGAGATTTATTGCAATTCTGAGTAATAGTCAGTGCATTTCATCACCAGTCCATACATAGACCTCTCCCAATCATTAAATAAACTTCCTATAGACTTCCCCAACCAATATGGATCAATTGGAAGGCTTAGTTAAGCCTAAAACACCTTAAATCCATTTCCCCTCCTAAATGCTCTTAACCGTTGGAATTCAAATATTTAAATTTCCAACTTACATGTTATTGTTTATTTCATCAAATTAACTCCTCTAATTGCATGGATTCAATACCTAATTATGCCTAGGACCTAATTGAACCCCCTAATAAAATTAGATCCCTTATTGGAACTAGTGGCCACTCTTACATCATTTTTGGTCTGAAGTCCTTTATCCAGACTTCTAGGACTTATTACATTCAAATCAAATTGTTCATTACATTTTTCCATGATTGGCTTCAAAATTTCCCAATTTACTTGGAGAGATGCCTTTTCTCCTTTGTCTTTAGTAGATCTCATGATGGCCCTTGGAGTTTTCCGAGGTGCCCTTGCACAAACCTTTAGCATGAATCCCCAATCAACTTTGTCGTAGGCTTTTAATAGATCCGCTTTCATAAGATATACTTTCTTAGATGAGTTCAAAAAAGAGTGAATGTTTTGATGAACCACAATGATAAAATCTAGAATCTATCTTCTAGGAAAAAACTCATTTTTCTAAGGAGAAATGAGACCCAATAACAATTTCAAAATTTTGGAAGTAAGCATTCTTGAGATAATTTTGTATAATGAATTGCATAAACTGGTAGGCCTAAAGGAATCAACCATATCAGCACCAGTATTCTTTGGAATTAGAAAAATAAGGGTTGTATTTATTTCTATCAAGATAATTTTGGCTCCAAAGAACTCCTTGACAACGTTAGACACATCCTTCCCAAAAATGCTCCACATCCTCTGGAACACCACCATAGGGAACCCATCACGTCCTGACACCTTATCCCCTTCTAAAGTAAAGATAGCATCCCTGATTTCTTCACATGAAGGAATAGCCTCCAGAGAAGAGTTATATAATT
>MU227248.1:2426938-2445125 GCA_018584345.1 Thuja plicata | reverse complement strand
GTGTGTAAACAAGTTGTCCAAAAAAATAAATCTGAAAATACATGTACATATATTTATTAAAACATTAAAATGCATACAAGGCGCGCATAACATAAATGTTTATTCTTTTTTCAACATAAAGAAAATGTATTATTTTCCTTTTTCACATGCTTAACAATTAATTGGAAATCAGTCTTCAAAACTTATGTAAATTCCAAACAGCAATGCTTAAACAAGGGTTCTTTCATAATACTTTTTTTTTTGTAAATTTATACAACTACAACAACAACTCAAATTTCAAAACAACAACTTCCATAAATTTACTTTGTAAGAATACATTACAAACTTCCTTTTTTTGAAACACATCTTTATAAACAACAACTAACTCTTCAAAAATATTAAACTTCTTTAATCTTCCTATTACATAGTTGATATACACTCTTTTATTTTCAATGAAAATACAACTTTACAAGATTGAAGGGTGATGATCGTTGGGACATATTTAAGCCTTCTTTCACACCATCTTCTAATCATATTTACATCCATAATAAAAAAAACTGCAAATACAAAAATTTGAACATGGATGCTCACCTCCCCATCCTAGGCCTCTATGAGACCACCCCCGAGCTTAGGTAAATAAAGGTAGACGGGTTACATACACCCAAAAAGAGATAAAATAATGCAACATTATCAACAATGAAATCCCTTCCATGACTTCACAATATGTCTCCAAATGACCCAAAACATGGGTTGAAGGTGGACCAAATACCCAAGAGGAGAATGCCAAGAAAATCAAGTAAACACAATGCCTTCTCAAGGCTTCAAAAATAACTTCACAAGTTCCTTAATTTTGCACAACAAAACCCTTATAAACCCCAAGGCATCAAGCAAAAATACAACCCTTATGGCCCCCAAATGCACAAAGAAAAACATGGCATCATGAAGCTCATACTCCTTGGTTTATCCCTCTCCTCCATGTTGAGAAACTCTACACTCAAGGGTTGTCCAAAAACAACTCCCTTCACCCCAAAGGCTACTCTTACCTCCCAAGGGTGAGTGTGCCTTGAGGCTCCCATTTACATAATAACAACACACAAAAAAACTACACATTACAACAAAGAAACAACATCCATGAAAACTACATTGCAAACTCATACAAGTTTACACTACAATTCATTCACATTCATAAATTTTCAACAAGAGAAAACAAGAAATGGAGTGCTTCCACCAACCTAAGTCCAAGCTTATGGAAATGAAGTTTGTAGAAGAGCTTCCCTTTTTTCCAATTCCTTTCTCTCTAATCCTCACTAATTCTAGAAGTCTCTAAAGAAAGTGTCACAAAGAGGGTGTGATTCAAGAAACTTCTTTTTTCCTTTCTTGTCTCCCCTCATAAATGAGATGGAGATCAAAAATGGGGAAAAGGGGAGGGGCTTGACCTTTTTTCCAAACCCATAATTCGCCACTTGACTTAAGAGGCATATTAGATGGGTCGTAAATGAGTTATGGGATCTATTTTGACCAAAACCTAACTCCCAACTCATAGTACACCAACTGGGGTAGTTAAAATTGACCCAAACTACACCCTAGGGTCTCATTTAACACTCCCAAAACCCCTTGAAGTTTACCTACGGGTTCAATGGGATTTGGCCCAATTTATGGCTTCCTAACCAAGGGGTCTAGATGGGAACGCTAAAATTTAAACTCGGGGAGTGTAATACTCCATCCTACTCACAAATTATTGGCATTCCAACACAACACATATAATAAGTGTCAAGTGATACTACAAAATTACACATCACATACACACATGGCAAGGCCATAAGGATAATAACATATTTATGATTTATAACTAATACAATCATACATCACAGTTACAAAATAAAATACATAAGAACAAGGTTTTGTCTCTTCATTAGATGCACCTTGACTTTCACTGATTTCACAATGATCTAACCTTGGTTCCCCGATTTATTTCCATGGTCAAATTTCCTACACAACTAAATCCAAATATTAGTAGTCCAAGAAAGCCATACATAAAAATAATGTAAATAATTGACAACGTTTAAGTATATATCCTTCGCAATCACATTCACATAATTAACCATTAATCAAAACAACATTTGCAATACAATTTCTACATGAAACACATTTACTCACAAAAGCATATGGAGAATCAAATCTTGATATAATTTCACATGTCAATATAGTTTATCCATGAAATCTATAATTTAAATTGCATCATAACAATCATCTAAATGAATCCATCATAATGCACCATCATAATATAACATAAATTCCTCATTATAGAAACCGTAAGTACTGAATCAATCCTAATATGAAGTCCTTCAAATTCATCAATAGGAAATATTTGTCAGATAGGTCTAAATATATCCTCAACAAGTGTGTAGAAATTAACATAAGGAAAATATATCACAATCAAATGTGATCCAATCCCTGTCATGTAGAGTAATAATCCATAATGCATCAAAATAGAGTATCAAATAATATCTCCATCATAAAATAAAAGTAATGTTATGACGGGTCAGGGTAGGGCCTCACACCCTCCCCCTCTAGGCATGAAATTCCTCTTGGATTTCATCGAAAACATGGGGGTTCTTGGATTTCATTTGTGCTACATCCTCCCATGAAGTTATAACCTCGTCATAACAATCCCACTAGACTCTAACCTAGTCCATCTCTTAGCCTCAAAGAGCCAATTTCCAACGTACCAATATGAAAATAGGCTCCAAAGCTAGCTTCCTATCTAACTCCAACTGTAAGGCTTCCCAATATATAACATGAAACTGATAATTAACATATTTCTTAATACAAAAACATGCAACACATCATGGATGCATGACAGGATGGGTGGAAAAGCTAGATGATATGCAATTGGTTCTATCCTCTCTAAGATCTCAAATGATCCAAGAAAGAGAGGTGCAAGCTTAGAGTCTTTTCCAAAATGGATTGGACTCTTATATGGTCACACTCTCAATAAGACTCTATCACCAACCATATAAACATGATCAGTCCTCTTTGCATCTGCATACTTCTTCTATCTATCCTGAGCCTCTCTAAGATAGTGCCTAATCAAATCCACCTACTTCTCCATTTCCCAGACTAACTGTGGTTCAACAACTACCCTATCATCAATCTTGTCCCAACTCAAAGGTGTCCTGTAGGGCCTACCATACAAATTGTGATAAGGTGGCATACTTAATGATGTATAATGCCCATTTTTATAAGAAAACTAAACTAAGTATAGGTTCTCCTCACACTTGACTTGATGGTCTGGCACATACATACGTAGCATATCCTCTAACACCCGGTTGACTCTCTTTGTCTGTCCATCTGTCTTTCAGATGATAGGTTGTACTAAAATTGAGCCTGGTACCCAATGTTGCATGTAACTCTCTCTAGATTGATGATGTAAAGAGAGAACCCCTATTGGAGATGATCTTATTATAAATTCCATGAATTTCTATAGTATCCCGCAAGAATTCCTATGTCACTATTGATGTTGTGAATGTAGTATGAACAGGTGAAAAGTGAGCCACTTTGGTCAACTTGTCAACTGTCACCATGATGGCATCATGGTGCCGAGATGACATAGGAAGACCAACAATAAATTCCATAGATATGGTGTCCCACTTCAACTTGGGTACTTCATGAGGTTGAAGAAGCCCACCAGGATGGTGGTGCTCTACCTTAACTCTCTAACACTTAAGGTATCAAGCTACTAACTCTTCAATGTTTTGCCTCATGTCTGGCAAATGATAAATTTGTCTCAAATCTGCATGCATCTTCTTGAATTTGGGATGCGCTGCATAAGGTGCTCAATGATCCTCTAGAAAAATGAAATCATGCAATCCCTCAAAAGAAGGTACATAAATGCATCCTCTATGACATAAAAGTTCATCAGACTTTGATGAGTAATCTTCATACTTCCCCTCAAGGGCTCTCTTAGATCAAACCAACTAACAAACCTCTTCATATATCTCATCCTCATGCAAGTGATTTAGTATATGATCCCATTAATCTATTTTAGTGGACATAGAAGAAATCTTATGACGTCTCCTAATCAATGCATGTGCAACCATATTATCCTTCTCCTTGATGTAATGAACATAAAAATCATACTCATACAAGAACTCAATCCATCCCCTCTACTGATCATTAAGCTTTAGCTGAGTGAATATGTACTGCAAACTCTGATGATCTCACTAAAGTATGCACCACTACTACAAGCTCAAGGTCATGGGTAGGGTAGTTGAGCTCGTGAGTCTTAAGTTTCCTAGACTCATATGCAATGGCTTGACCATTCTACATAAGAACTTCTACCAAACCATCTAAGGAAGCATTTGTGCAAACCACAAAATTCGCTGAAGGATCTAGCACTACAAGAATAGGTGTGGTGGTAACTTCTTTCTTGAGTTACTAAAAGGCCCTCTCGCACTTCTCAGTCCACTCAAATTTATTTCCTTTTCATTAGAGGGATGTAATAGGATGTGCCACTCTAAAGAATCCCTCAAAAAATCATCTATAATAGCCTGCTAATCCCATGATACTCCTAACCTCAGTCATAATGGTTGGCATCAACCAATCCATGATAGTTCTAATCTTTGATGGGTCAACTGAAATCCCATCACCTGAAATGGCATATCATATATATCAAACCTTTAATATAAAGAATGGACACTTAGACAAGCTTCCATACAACTGATTATCTCTAAAAAACTGCAATACCTTCCTCAATTTATCCTCATGCTCCTTCTCATCATGAGAATATATTGATATATCATCAAGGAACACTACCAAAAATTTGTCAAGGATTGTGCGGAATACTCCATTCATGTGACTCATGAATACATCTAGAGAATTCATGAGACTGAATGGGACCACGATGAACTCATAGTAGTGATATCTCATACAAAATGTGGTCTTGTAGATATCACTCTCCACAACCCTCAAATGATGGTACCCTAATTTAAGATCTATCTTGGAGAATACCCTGGCACTATGGAGCTGATCAAATAAGTCAGCAATCCTGGGAAGTGGATATCGATTATTAATGAGTAATTTGTTTATTTGTTGGTGATCTATGCATAATCAAAGAGATCCATCCCTATTTTTAATGAAGATAATGAGTGTGCCCCAAGGGGAGATGCTAGGATAGATGTGCCCCTTATCTAGGATCTCCTCTAACTGAATCTTGAGCTCATTAAGATCATTAGTGGTCATCATGTATGGTTCTTTAGATACTAGAATGAATCCTTGAATGAGGTCTATATGAAATTCAATCGCTCTATGGGGAGGCATACCAAGTAGCTCGGAAGGAAACACATCTACAAATTCTTAAATAATAGGATGATCATCAAGTGAAGGTTCATTTTCCTCCTCTTCTTCCCAATCACTTATAGTGATGGAAAATAATTGGCACCCCTTTTGCATGCTCCTCTTAAGCTATATAGCGGAGATCATATAAATGGATACCAGCCTCTAAAATCCTAAAATCATTGTAGCAGTCTCATCATCATCCAAATACTCAATAATCTTTTGAGGCCAATCTAACTTGGCTCTATACGCATACAACCAATCCATTCCAAGTACTATACCATAAGATCCTAGAGGTGTAATGTGAAGATCTTTTATAGTGGGTCATGTCACCAATCTGAATCTAGAAATCCTTAACCAAGGAGGTAATAGATACTCTAGATCCTGAAGCTAACTCTACCTCCCATCTAACATCTTGTCTAGTTGCCACTAGCCTGTAACACTCCAAAACTAATAAAGATATAAAATAATCAGTATCTCCTGAATCAAATAATATTGTAACACAACTACCTCTGATCATACATGTGGCCTCTATCACTATGACCTAATGCTCTTCCTGGTGGTTATCAATTGTTTCAAATACTTTATGGGATTTACCCATGTCCCTATCTATAGGCTCAAATGATGCCATGTGTTGACTACCTACCTGAGGATACTCTCTAGAAATTTTCTCCATGGAACCACATGTATAAAAAGGTCCATGTGCCTGAATATGTACTCCCTAAGGTTTAGAAAAATGTGATCCTCCTATCAAGATGGACCCACTAAATCCACCCCTAGAGGGCTGCTAAGTCCAAGATGGGGGTGTATAGGGATCTTATGATCATTGGTGTCTCCTAGGACCCTATGACTACCACTGCTTGGGTTTAGAGCCCTGATGTCCTTGTCAAGGCCTTTATCTCTGACTCTGCTGAGACTGCTACTGTGGGTGAGAGGATTTGTAGGGCCCGAAAGAGTGTCTATGATTCCCCTTACAATGGGGTCTCTAAAAACTAGAAGACTAAGCTCTGGGGTTACGATTTTGAAACTGATCTCATGTATCCTATGATCCACCATGTACCTCCTTTGATATTAAATCCTTTTCTATGACTTCTCGAAGGTTCCCTAGTTTTTCCATGTGTACTGGTCTTGATATTGCAGCATTCAATCCCTTGAAAAAATGGTTAACTCTCATCTTCTCATCTCTCATATAATCCACATATGGAAAGAGCTCAAGGAACTTGATCTCATACTACAATATTATGAGTCCCCCCTATTGGAGATAATGGAATTCATTGATGCAGTGCTATCTAAAGTGCTCTGAAAAACACCTCTCTCTGAACCTCTCCAAAAAGGTGTCCAAAGAGAGGGTTTCAATAACTATATAATGTTAGTAATAATTGAGAGGGGGGGGTGAATTAGCGGCCTCAAAATTTATCCTTCAAACTTAACCACCAATCAATAAAACTCAGATTATTATGTCCCTACAAGATGCATGCCATGAAATACTAATAATGATTTAACTAACTGTCAGTTTTCCTTGTCTGTCTTTATTCTCCTTGATTACCAATAAGTAGTATAACTATTTACCGAAACTCAGTAAATAAGCAGAGTATACCAATCAATCTAGTGTTAACTATGTCAGATACAAAATAATAAAGAAATGAATCACACACACATAACACATGAATTTTTAATGTGGAAATCCTGTTAGGGGAAAAACCACTGGGACCGGTACCCCAAATTTTCACTCTTCTGAAGTGAGCCCTATTAGGAGCCAAACCTGTTAAAAGTTACAAACACACTATTAGGTGTGACCTTGTTAAAGGATTTTATACATAGAGGTTGTCACTTAGTATCGGGCATCTATTGCTATCATCCTTGAATCAGCATCCTTCTTAAACTGTCAATAGGTGTCAGGCAAGTCCAATGCTACTTTCATGAATCAAGCTTTTTGGCACTCCTTGGGATGTACCTCAATATATAGAAGGCTTTTAAGTCCTGCTCGGTTAAGAGACTTGATGCTTCAAAGGTTAAACTGAAACACTATGACCTGTTTCTAAAGCAATTTTGAATTATAGATTTTTAGATCTATTTAAGTACATTACCTCTCTGATCAATGTATCAATTCAATTCTTTGTAGTCCACACTTTCTTCTTTGTGATTCTGTGCTTCACTATTCATCAGTGTCTATAGAATTCCTTACCTCTCCTTTAGCTTGATTGATCAGGACTATATGAAGTTCTTCTTCATCAGTATCTCTTTAGCATCCTCTTTTATTCACTCCCCTTAATCCCATTCGTAAATGAATTAAGCTTGTCTCTTATATAGACATGATATTCATTATTTCTTGATTCTTGATTCTTTGCGTGAAAAACAATTCAGCCAATTTGATTTAAATCATAACTCCTAATTTATCTTGTAGTTATCTTCTTTCCAACTGTACAAATCATCTTTAAATCAATCACTTAACTCTGGTCAAATAAAACAAAGAAAACAACCAGTTAAGTCTATCTTTAGCTCTTGCCAGCTGGATATTTTGTCATTTTCTAAACTCTCTGTTCCGTCGGTCAACTCTATAGTTAGTCGTCAGTGACAACTAATAGTTCCATTGGTGTGACTCCAGTTAGCTTCAGGATCTCCGTCCGTCGAGCATTATTAGATTTTACTCATCGAGAAACTTTGTTTTCAGCTCGTCGGGCATCCTGTGGTTTTGCTTCATTGGGAAACACGGTCTTCTACTCATCAAGTATCACTGTGACTTTCCTTATTTTCCTTTACCGATGGTGTCCACTCCATCGGTGTTTTTTGTCACATAGTGAATATTTGACTTTTATGCATTGCTGAAAGCATAACCTTTATTCCATTGATTCTCTGAAGTCTTTGGCATTATGTACATGACCATACAGATGATATCAAGTTGACATCAATGACAATACAAATCATTAACTGATTTAATGCCTTGCATTATCTTCAACTTAACATTATCAAACATTCAATCAGTTACATGTCATCAATCTCTCCCTTTGGCATTGATGGAAACATACTATATTATCACACTATACTATTTCTAATACAATATGAAATACAACAATTGAGATTCATCAAACTACCAATCTTTTTTTTTTGTCAACTGATAAATGTCAGATCTCTGGTAAGCTATGTTTTAGCTTAGATTTTATTCTTGTAGCTCTCTATCTTCTGTTGTATTGTGCCCTCTTCTTGTGTCAATTTCTCTCCTTTGACTGTTCTCTCTCTTTTGATGTCTTTTTCTCTTGTCAGCAACTCTCCCTTTGTATTATCTTTCATACAACTTCTCTCCCTTAGGATATAATCTCTCCCTATTGGAGTAGTGGATAATCTTTCTCTCTTTCCAGAAAGATCTGATAATATGGATAATTTCTCTCCCTTTGACAACAATGCCAAACAAATATCTTTACAAATATCTAACATTCATGTTAAACAATGATTTCTCTCTATCCATAATATATTCCTTGAATTTCCCTTATCCATCATCAATACAACAATATTCTCTAGTGCTCGACACTGATATATACTTGTCTGTATATAGATGTATCTTTGAAGTTTATCTCTTTGCTTGCATCAACATGAATGATATTATAATAATATGTAGGCTGATGCAGTCTTCAGTCATTTTACTAACTGGTAGACAAGGGTTTGACCCCTAGTCTCTTTCTCAAGTACTCAAATGTATCCTTGGGCAGTGGCTTGGTAAAGATATCAGCCAATTATTCTTTTGATTTCACATATTCAAGTATCACCTCTTTTACTTGAACTTGTTCTCTCAAATAATGATACTTGATAGCAATGTGTTTAGTCTCGGAATACATGACTGGATTCTTGGAAATGTTTATTGCACTGGTGTTATCACAATAGATAATCATTGGTTCTGAGATCTTCATATGCATACCTTCCAACAACTATTTGATGCATGCAATATTTGAGAAAATTACAACAAAAGAAACATACTCTGCTTCTGTAGTAGACTGAGAGATGCATCCTTGCTTCTTGCTTATCCATGTGACAAGTCTATCACCCATAAAGAATGCTCCTCCAGTTGTGCTCTTTCGGTCATCAAGATTTCATGCCCAATCAGCATCGGTAAACACCTTAAGTTCAAATTTGCCTTCTCTTCTATACCATAAGCCATATTGGTCAGTATTCTTTAGATATCTTAAAATCATTTTCATAGCAGTCATATGTGATTCCCTGGGGTTAGCAGAAAATCTAGCAATAATTCCTACTACATGTGCAATATTTGGTCTAGTGTGTACAACATACATGAGTTTTCCAAGCATTGATCTATACAATGTCTGATTTACCTCTGTTTTCTTGTCCTCCCTTGTTAACTTACATATAGTAGCCATAGGTGTTCCAACTAGTTTGGAATCTTCCATCTTGAATATTTTCATGATCTCTTTAATGTATTTGGATTGTGTAATGAAAATACCTTCACTTTGTTGATTGATCTATAGACCAAGAAAGAACTTGATCTCTCCAAACATAGACATCTCAAACTCTTTTCTCATCTCATTAGCAAATGATTTGAATAGCATATCATTGCCTCCAAATATGATGTCATCAACAAATATATCAGCAATCAAAGTGTTAGCATCAGTATCTTCCTTCAAATAAAGATTACCGTTTTCACTAGTCCTTACAAATCCAATACTTATTAGATCGGAATGAAGTCATTCATACCAGGCTCTAGGATCTTTTTTCAATGCATACAAGGCTTTTTGAAGTCTACATACCATGTTTCTCTTGTCTGGATTGACAAACCCTTCTGGTTGCTCAATGTATACCTCTTCTTCAAGTATTCCATTTAGGAATGCTGACTTGACATCCATTTGATATACTTTGAATCCTTTGAATGCAGCATAAGAAAGTAGTATTCTTACTCCTTCTAGCCTAGCAATGGGTGCAAATGTCTCTCCATAGTCTATACCTTCTTCTTGTGCATACCCCTTGCATACTAGTCTTGCTTTGTTCGTTGTGACTTCTCCATTCTTGTTCAGCTTATTCCTGAATATCCATTTTGTACCAATGACATTCTTGTCATCTGGTCTTGGCACAAGTGACCATGTCTCATTCTTCTCAATCTACTCAATCTCATCATTCATAGCACTAATCCATTCCTCATTGTCTAGTACAGCATTGACATATTTTGGCTCAAACTCACAAATTAGAAAATTTGAGTTTAAATACTTACTTCTTATTCTTGTACTAGCTTTCTTATCTCCTATGATCTAGATCTCTAGATGGTTCCTTCTTACATATCTTGCAAGCATAGATACAACTCTTTGTGTATCATCTTGATCATTATTTTGATCTTCATTCTATTCTTCATCACCTTGCACATTATTTTGATTATCATCCTGACCGTCGGTAACAATAGTCTGACCGTTGGTTGCAACATTCTGTTGTTCTAGAATTAAGCACTTTTTCTCGGGCAGAGTGTTGGGTTCTTCACATTATACAAACTTGTTGTAGTCCTCTAGTTCTTTTGTGCTTTTTAGCTCATTCTTTTCTGCAAATTCATCTATCTTTACATTTTCACTTTCAACAATTTTGTTAGAAGCCTTGATAAGACATTTATAAGCTTTGTTTTTGGTAGAATACCCTAGAAAAGTACCTTAATCACTCTTGGCATCAAGATTTCCATTTCTATAATCCTTTAAGACATAAAATTGACTACCAAATGTTTTGAAGTAACTTACATTGGGTGTTTTACCATACCATAGCTCATAAGGTGTCTTCTTTGTGTCCTTCTTCAATTGTACTTTGTTAAGTGTGTAAAAAGTAGTACTGACAGCTTCCCTCTAGAATATTTGGGTGATGCCTTTCTCTATCATCAATGTTCTGGCACAATCAACTATTGATCTGTTCCTTCTCTCAGCAATCCCATTTTGTTGTGGTGCTCTTGGTGCAGAAACCTATCTTTTTATACCATGCTCATTACTAAAATTAGTGAATTCATCTGATATAAATTCTCCTCCTCTATCTGACCTTAAGCATTTAAAATCCTTACCACTTTGTTTCTCTACCATAGCCTTATACCATTTAAACATCTTGAATGCTTTAGATTTATCTTTTAGAAACATAACTATCATCATTCTAGAGTAATCATCAACAAAGAGAATAAAATATCTATCTCCATAATAAATATTTGTCCTCATTGGTCCACATAGATCAGTATGGACTAATTATAGAATATCATCAGATGTATGGGTTTTAATTTTGAAACTAGACTTTGTCATTTTACCTTTTTGACAATTTTTGCACGTGATGTTGTCTGGATTTGTCATCATCGGTAAGCCTCTTACATTTCTCCTTCTGCTTACTTTCACCATGTTGTCAAAACTCACATGACACAGTCTTTTGTGCCACAACCACATGTCTTCATTTCTAGTCATTAAGAAAGTGGTGTTAGTATCATTCAGATAGAATAAGTTACCTTTAGTCTATTCATCAGTACCAATCAATCTTCCTGATTCATTGAAGATCTTTGCCTTCTTATTCTCAAATGCTACTCTATGACCTGAATTATTCAGCTGAGAAATAGTCAACAAATTATAATTCAATCATTTTACCCAATAAGAATTTTCACATTTAATCAGGTTATTCAACATTATAGTTCCTTTACCTTCAACTGGACAAGGTGTATCATTACCCATTCTTACTGTACCACCATTATAATACTCAAAAGTGTTAAAATTTTCTTTGTCACCAGTCATGTGGTGAGTGTAGCCACTATCTATAATCCAGATGTCATTCTTGCTAACCTTAGATATGAGTATAGTTTCTACATACCTTTCATCTTCATCTGAATCATCCTTCACAGCGACAAATACCATCTCGATGTCTTCATCAGGTTTAGTGTCAATATCTTCATCTTTTCAAGTAGCTAGGTAGGTAGATTTCTTTCCTTTGTCCTTGTAGTCTTGGGTATCTCTTCTTTCTGATTGTCAGTAACCTCTGTAATCTTTGTTATCACCTCTGTCATATTTCTTCTCAAAAGATCTGTCATTACTTGTGTCATCTTTTCTTCTGTTAGGAAATCTTGCAGTAAAGTGTCCAATCTCTTTACAATTAAAGCATACAAGTGGTAACTTGCCTTTATATTTACCTTTGCCTCTCTACATTCTTCTAGCCATAAGTGCTTCTATTTCATCTAGATTTTCTTCTTCACTTTCACTTTCACTATCTCTTCTAGATGTGTGTCTATGACTTGATTTGCTTATTCTCATAGAAGAATTAAATGCAGACTCTAAGTTTGGTAAGCCACTATTATCAAAGTTATTCATCTCAAATAAAATCAATCTACCAATTAAACTATCAAGAGTAACTGTATTGTTTGCTACTACTCTCATTTCTTGAATGGTAGAAACTCTAATAGCATATACAGGTAGTAAGGTTCTTAAGATTTTGCTTACCACTGTCTCCTCTTCAAGTGTACCTCCAACTCCTCATATAGCATTGACTACTTCTTTTATTCTTGTGTTTTATTGTGTGATGTTTTCTCCTTGTTTCATTCTGAGATCATCAAATTTTCCTCTAAGGCTTTCTACCTTGGCTCTTAGAACATTTGTATCACCTCCATGTACAAGCTTCATTTTGTCCCACATCTTCTTTGCAGTTTTGCAATCCTTGACATCTTCAAATTTGGCATCAGAGAGTGAGGAAGAAAGCTCTATGACCATGCAATTGTGTTCATGCTTCTCTCTCAATTGATCTACTATTAATGATCTTCTGGGAAACACATATTTAGTATCTAGGAATTGAGTAACATCATTACCAATACCTGATAAGTGGAGTCTTATCCTGCTTTGCCATGAAGCAAAGTTGTCTTTGTTCAACTTGGGCACATCTCGTCTGCTCATCTTGTGATCTTGACTTAGGTCTTGAAACCTTCCTTTCTAAGAACACAAGCTCCGATACTAATTGTTAGTAATAACTAAGAAGGGGGGGTGAATCAGTGGCCTCAAAATTTATCCTTCAAACTTAACCACCAATCAATAAACTTTAGATTATTATGTCCCTACAAGATGCAAGCCATGAAATACTAATAATGATTTAACTATTTGTCAATTTTACTTGTCTTCAGCTATTCTCCTTGATTACCGATAATTAATATAACTATATACCAAAACTCAGTAAATAAGTAGAGTATACCGATCAATCCAGTGTTAACTATGTCAAATACAAAATAATAAAGAAATGAATCACACACACATAACGCATGAATTTTTAACGTGGAAACCCTGTTAGGGAAAAAACCATTGGGACTGGTACCCCAAATTTTCACTCTTCTAAAGTGAGCCTTGTTAGGAGACAACCTTGTTAAAGGTTACAAACACACTGTTAGGTGTGACCTTGTTAGAGGATTTTATACATAGAGGTTGTCACTTAGTATCGGGCATCTATTGCTACCATCCTTGAATCAGCCTCCTTCTTAGACTATCAATAGGTATCGGGCAAGTCTAATGCTACTTTCATGAATCAACCTTTTTGGCACTCCTTGGGATGTACCTGAATATATAGAAGACTGTTAAATCTTGCTTGGTTAAGAGAATTGATGCTTCAATGGTTAAAATGAAACATTATGACCTGTTTCTATTGCAACTTTGAATTGCATATTTTCAGATCTATTTAAGTAAATTACCTCTCTAATTAATGTATCAATTCAATTCTTTGTGCTCCACACTTTCTGCTCTGTGATGTTGTGCTTCACTATTTGTCAGTGTCTACAGAATTCCTTAGCTCTCCTTCAGCTTGATTGATTAGGATTGTATGAAGTTATTCTTCATCAGTATCTCTTCAGCATCCTCTTTTATTCACTCCTCTTAATCCCATTCATAAATGAATTAAGCTTGTCTCTTATATGGACATGATATTCACTGTTTCTTGATTCTTGATTCTTGGTGTGAAAAACAATCCAACCAATTTGATTTAAAGTATAACTCGTGATTTATCTCATTGTTATCTTCTTTCCAACTGTACAAATCATCTTTAAATAAATCACTTAACTATGGTCGAATAAAACAAATAAAATAACCAGTTAAGTCTATCTTTAGCTCTTGCCAGCTAGATATTTTGTTATTTTATGAACTCTCTGTTCCGTCGGTCAACTCTGCAGTTATTCGTTGGTGACAACTAACAGTTCCATCGGTGTGACTCCATTTAGCTTTGGGATCTCCATCCGTTGGGCATTATTGAATTTTTACTCATCAGGAAACTCTATTTTAAGCTCGTCGGGCATCCTGTGGTTTTGCTTCATTGGACAACACTATCTTCTACTAGTCGGGTATCACTGTGACTTTCCTTCTTTTCCTTTACTGATGGTGTGCACTCTGTTGGTGTTGTTTGTCACTTAGTGAATACTTGACTTTTATGCATTGCTGAAAGCATAACCTTTGTTCCATTGATTCTCTGAAGTCTTTGGCATTATGTACATGACCGTATAGATGATATCAAGTTGACATGAATGACAATACAAATCATTAACTGATTTAATGCCTTTCATTATCTTCAACTTAACAGTATCAAACATTCAATTAGTTACATGTCATCATATTACTCTTAAATGTCTCCTTCCTCCACCATGTATAAGTAGTCCCTCTCAGAAGGTGTATCATAAATTCTTCCTTTAGATTGCCTCCATATGGATGCAATCCAAAGCATCACTCTAACCTCAATAGTCATGCCTTGAAATCAATCCCATCAGTAGACCCTATAAATAAGGGTGGTTGGAGATGAAGTAACTCTCTAATATAATCCCCTATATCCTAGGATTCTCTCTTAGAAACTTGATCCATTACCTCTGGTGGCGGTGTTGGCATATGAATGGAATCAATCTCATGGTTTTCATGGTCCTCTATAATTCTAGGAGGAGGACTTCTACTTTGCTCTCTAGCTAAGGATATATGACCCTCTCAACCCTGCTGCTCAACCAACGGTGGTAACCTCTCCTGAATAATGCCAACAAGGTTCTAAAGTGCAATCAAAATATCTTGGTTCAGATTTGGAGGTCATTCAGGAGCAGGTACATGATCCCCTCTGGAAAACTCTACCTCTTGCTCTACATATTCTTGTGTCGGGGGGTGCCTCTATAGCCTTGTCTGCGAGCTTGTCATGTAACCAGAGGCATCCTACACAAGAATTCAATTTTTTATTTTGAAACATAATGGTTTAAGGTTCCTAGTGTCGATTCTATGCTCTGATACAAAATGGTCATGCCGAAAATTGATAGCCAAAAACACACTAACAAAAAAATGTAAACATGTTAATTTTACTAAACTTGCATATTGAGAAGGGTCAAGTGTTTAATATGTTCACTATCGAGGTTACATCATGGATGTAATTAATAAATCCTAAGAGTATCCGGGTAAAGTCGATTGGGGTCAAGGGGAATCATGACAAGCGAAGACTGACTTGCCAACATCCCTTGATTGAGTCTAACCATTCAGTTTCACTAGAGTTTCTACCCTTAGCTAGGTTTAATTATTTAGATCTAATGAATTACACTTTAATAAGTTAGATTTATTAATTTCATTTAACCAATGCATGATCAATTAGCAACCTTAGATTATCATTCTATGATAATTTCATTTTCACCCTTAGAAATGTAATATTTAATTCATTATTGAGATTAGATCTTTGTTATGAAACTAATCTAATTAGTAACCTAACGCCCTTATAATGATTGCACTTTTAAGATTCTAATCGCTAACTTTAATAATAATTTAAAATATAAAACTTTAATGACCCTTTCTATCTAATGAATACTCAATCATTAAATTTCATGTCCTACGTTTAAAATGAATAAAAATTTATATTATAAGGATAATTATAATCCCATTATAACGCATTATTTAAAAATCATTTTACTAAACCCGTTTGTAATCATTGTGTTTTAAATCTCATTGAAAACCTATTATTAATATACAAAATCATATTTTAATTATCCTAATGCACATTATTTTAAACAGATAACCTTACCCCCTAATATTTTTTGGAAATAGGTTGAGTAACTTAGAGGGGAGGGGTGAACCAGTTACCACAAAAATAAATCCAAGTCCCTTAGATGTCTTAAACAAACTTATCACTGTCACTCGATTAACAAAGATATTTTGTTGTTACTCAATTAAAAAAGAAATATTAAGATATTAACTGTGATTATCCTTTAGTGATTAAGTGCAGAAACATAAAGCATAAATAAAATAACATGTACACTAATGACACCAAGATTTAATGTGGAAACCCAATTTGGGAAAACCACCAATTGTAACTAGTTACGTTAAAATTTATAAAACACACTTTTATGTGTGACCCTATTAGAGGATTTAATCACCCTGTAAGGAGTGGCCTTGTTAGAGGTCTTCAAACACTTCAATGTTGAAATGCCACCTTGTGAGAGGATTTATGAAAGACTATTAAGTCTACTCTTTAAAGAGATTTGGATCACTGCTACAATTGTTATCTAGAGTAACAATCGATTGACCTATTTGAAGAAGCAACTGTATTCGCTGATTCAGATCTCTGCTCTGGCTTTAAACTAGATCCTCAGTGATCAAATATTCTATTGCAGCTCGGTCTAGATATTATTTCCTTAATCAGAATTCCCTTGTATTTCGCATTTACTCTTCATATCAAAAAATCACACAATCAATCCAAACTTGAACTTCTATATATATGATAAGCCTTGTCAAGTCAACTTGAATAACCTTCCAAATAAACAATAAAACTTAAGTTTGTCGACTACATATAACCAATTAAACATAAAGTGTAAACTGTTGTTAGTCGGTTGACACTAAATGCATAACTCGGTTAAAACTATAATCCTTCAATGCCTGACCTTACTGTAATGCCCGAGTGAACTCGGTTAGAACTGAACTTCTCTCATTAACTGACAGAGCTCAGTTAATACAACAAATCACTATATTGGAGTATACATTTGTGTAACATCAATAACAATACACAATTGAATATTTGTTGAAAATAAATATTACCTTCATTATCATTAAAATTTACTTATGATATATTAATATTTTAACTAATATAGTAACATATATTTTAATTTTTCATAATACAACATTGAATTAAATGTAATATTTAATCATCCCTTTATTAAATTGATGGATGCATTTTTTAAGAATGATATCTGAGGTCTCCTTTATAAATCACCACTTTAATAGATTAAAAGTCTCATCAATTTTAATATTTTAATAATTTATATTATATTAAATTATTTTATAAAATTAATGTCACATGGATACATTCAAACACCACATTATAAATTAATGGTAATTTTAAAATTTAATTGACACATTAACTATAGTACAACAAAATCTTATTTAAAGTTTATTAAATATCACATTTACCTAAAAACTTGAACTCAACATTCTCTCCTCAAGTGGGAATTAAATCTCCAATTCCAAATAAAATTCCCACCAAAATCACCTTATTAAAGAAATGTAAAAAAAATATAATTTTAAATCACATGGAAAAAGTGTAAAATAAATTTTAAAATTGACATCCCTCTCAATTTGACTCAAAAATCATGTCCTAACCCTAATTTTGAAATTAGGGTTAGGGTTGAAATGCACTCACATTAGAAACCCAAATTTCATTTTTCTATACTCTTTTTTTCCTCTAAACCATAGCTCTATTTTTTTTCTCCACATTGTTTTTTTGTTGTAGGTTTAATGGAGAATCTACAATGGGGGGAGGAAATATCTATACTCTTGTTTTCCTCTCTTTTTTTCCTCTAAACCATAGCTCTATTTATTTTATCCACATTGTTTTTTGTTGCAGGTTTTAAGGAGAATCTAAGATGGGGGAGGATATGTGTGTGTGTGTGTGTGTGTGTGTG
>MU227248.1:2412407-2426462 GCA_018584345.1 Thuja plicata | reverse complement strand
GTGTGTGTGTGTGTGTGTGTGTGTGTGTGTGTGTGATACTTATATTAACATGTATATATATAATTTATTATGTATTTCTTTCTAAATCTACACCTTTGTATATATTGACTTATATATATATATATATATATATATATACACATAACTATATATATCACTTGTATGTTTATCTCATATTGACACAAATCTATAAATTTTGTATTATGTATATTTACGCATATATAATCCAAAAAAATAAATATGAAAACATATACACACATATATATGAAAACATTAAAATGCATACAAGGCTGCCATAATGTAAATGTTTTTTTTTTTTTTTTTAACATAAAACAAATGTATTTTCCTTTTTCACATGCTTAACAATTAACTAGAAATCAGTCTTCTAAACTTATGTAAAATCCAAACAACAATTCTTAAACAAGGGTTCTTTCATAATATAGTTTTTTAACAAATTTATACAACTACAACAACAACAACTAAAATTTCAAAACAACTTCCATAAATTTCCTTTGTAAAAATACATTACCAACTATTTTGTTTAGAAACACAACTTTATAAACAACAACTAACTCTTCAAAAATATTAAACTTTCTTTGATCTTCCTATTATATAATTGCATATACACTCTTTTCTTTTCAATGAAAATACAACTTTACAAGATGGGAAGGAACATTGATGATCCACACATTTAAGCCTTCTTTCACACCATCTTCTAATCATCTTTACATCCATAAGTAAAAACCTGCAAATACAAAAATTCTGACCATGGAAGCTCACCTCTCAAGCCTAGACCTCTTGATGCAGCCACTTCCAGAGGTCATAACTTTTGACTCGGATGTGGGTTTTTGCTGAAATTTTACAGGCAGATGCATGAGGAAGAGTTAATGGCAATTCCAACTCAACTAGCTCTGTTGGTGGCCATTTTGACATCTTTTTGGGACCATGAAGTTTCATCTTGACCTTCAAAATTAGCTTTTTCTATTTCTTTCCAGTTTTTTGAGTTTTGCTTTTGTAATAAATCTGAAATCATGTTTCTGATTTCGTGGGTTAGTTGGCAATTCATCTTTCCTTAGTTGAGAGATTTTCTTGGGAAAAATCAAGATTCTTAGGATGAGTTTTAAAAGTTACCAAAAAATGGAAAAATCTATTTTTCCTAAAAATCTGCCAAATATGGTAATTTTCAGAATTGTAATAAGTAGGAGTTTTCTTTCATTGTAGGGGCAGAGTAGATTGGATGTAGTTAATGAGAATTGGGAGTTCTTTTATTCTGGTATTGTGTTATTCTTTTAAAATTGTTGTTTCTGAAGGTTTTGTGCTACATCACCTCTATGAGACCACCCCCGAGCTTGGGGAACCAAAGGTAGATGGGTTACATTCACCCAAAACTAGATACAATAATGCAACATTAACAACAATGAACTCCCTTCCATGGCTTCACAATAGGTCTCCAAATGACCCAAAACATGGGGTGAAGGTCCAAACCAAATACCTAAGAGGAGAATGCCAAGAAAATCAAGTAAACACAATGTCTTCTCAAGGCTTCAAAAATAACTTCACAAGTTCCTTTATTTTGCACAAAAATAACCCTTATGACCCCCAAGGCATCAAGCTAAAATAATACCCTTATGGCCCCCAAAAGTACAAAGAAAAACATGGCATCATGGAGTCCATTCTCCATGTTTTATCCCTCTCCTCCATGAGGAGAAAGTCTACCCTCAAGGGTTGTCCAAAAAAACCTCCCTTTACCCCCAAGGCTACTCTTCCCTCTCAAGGGTGAGTGTGCCTTAAGACTCTCATTTACATAATTACAACACAAAACAAACTACACATTACAACAAAGAAACAACATCCATGAAAACTACATTGCAAACTCATACAAGATTACACTACAATTCATTCACATGCATACATTTTCAACAAGTAAGAGAAAACAAGAAATGGAGTGCTTCCACCAACCTAAGTCCAATCTTATGGAAATGAATTTTGTAGAAGAGCTTCCCTTTTTCTCCAATTCCTTTCTCTTCAATCCTCACTAATTCTAGAATTCTTTACAGATAGAGAGTGGGTGATCAAAAATCAATGTTTATCTGAAGTCCCTGTAAAAGGCCTCCTACCCACCTCCCAATCAATTGTCATCATAAAGAGGGCATGTCTCAAGAAATTCATTTTCTCCTTTCTTGTCTCCCATCATAAATGAGATGGAGACCAAAATGGGGAAAAGAGGATGGGCTTGTCCTTTTTCCCAAACCCAAAATTAGCCACTTGAATTAAAAGGAATATCATAAATGAGTTATGAGCTCTATTTTTACCACAATCTAACCCCAACCCATAGTACACCAAGTGGCGTAATTAATATTGACCCAAACTACACCCTAGGGCCTCATTTAACCCTCCAAAAACCCCCTTGAAGTTTACCTATGAGTTTAACAATATTTGACCCAATTTATGGCTTCCTAACCAAGGGGTCTACATGGCAACACTACAAGTTGACCTCGAGGTAAGTGTCACACTCCATCTTAGTCACAAAGTCTTTTTATGCCAACACAACACATATTACAAGTGTCAAGTGACACTACAAAATTACAGATCACATACACACATGGCAAGGCCATTAGGATAATTGCATATTTACAATTTACAATTAATACAATCATACACCATCAAACTTATGAAATAAAATACATAACAATGTGGTTTTGTCTCTTCATTAGATGCAACCTTGGCTTTCACTAATTTCACAATGGTCTAACCTTGGTTCCACAATTTATTTCCATGGTCAAATTTCCTGCACAACTAAATTCAAATATCAGTTGTCTAAGAAAGCCATACATAAAAATAATGTAAATAATTTATAACATTTAAGCATATATCCTTCGCAATTCCATTCACATAATTCACCATTAATCAAAACAATATTTGCAATACAATTTCTATATGATACACATTTACTCCCAAAAGCATATGCAGAATCAAATCATCATATAATTAGACATGTCAATATAGTTTAACCATGAAATCTATAATTTCAAATTTGCATCATAACAATCATCTAAATCAATCCATCATAATGCACCATCATAATATAGCATAAATTCCTCATCATAGAAATCATAAGTACTGAATCAATCCTAATATGAAGTCTATCAAATTTGCTTATAGAAATATATGTCAGATAGGTCTAAATATATGCCCAACAAGAGTGTAGAAAATAACATAAGCAAATTGTATCGCGGTCAAATGTGATCCAATCCCTTTCATGTAGAGTAATAATTCATAATACATCAAAATGGAGTTTCAAATACTATGTCCATCATAAAATAAAAGTAATGCTATGATGGGTCGGGGTAGGGCCTCATAGGAAGAAAAGAAAAGGGAAAAACTTGAGATAATTCTATAAAGGGATTGATAGAATATTAAAGAGTAAATTAATAGAAATATAATGAATTCACAATCAAAGTATTATTTTTCAACTAACTTGAAGTCCTCGAAAGAAAGAAATATAGGAAAATATCTATTAGTAGTAGAAACATTGAGATTAAATGATTGCAAAAAAAAACATAAATTAAATGTCCCTACTTTTGAAGGTAGAAAAAGGTAGTTTCTTGATCTCGATTACAAAAATCATAAACTTACTATTGGAATAATGTGAAAATATTTTCTTAAGAGGTGTTTGAGATGTCTTGTTATTGATGTCAACATATTTGTTTTTCTGCAAGAGTGTTGCAGTGAATGTATAGGTTTGTTATGTTGGAATAATGGAATGGTGTGTACTGAGAGGGGAGGGGTGAATCAGTACCCTTAAAACTTTTATCTCTTTATCCTTTAGTAATATTTACTTGCATTACCGACCATATTTATTTTCTACCTTATGCATGTAATATCAAAAAATAAACTTAATTGCATGTAAACATTTATGAAAT
Source organism: Thuja plicata (assembly GCA_018584345.1). Classification (NCBI taxonomy): domain Eukaryota; kingdom Viridiplantae; phylum Streptophyta; class Pinopsida; order Cupressales; family Cupressaceae; genus Thuja; species Thuja plicata. The sequence continues at coordinate 2,422,539 of MU227248.1, read as the reverse complement.
TCATTGACACATGACACAAGAATTGGTAACGTAGAAAACCCCTATTAGAAGGTAAAAATTGCGGTGGAGATGAAACCCACAAAGCTTCACTATCTACAAAATGGAAGGTGTCAGTTAAGGCTACAATTGTGATCACTTCTGATGATCTTACCCTATTAGGATTAACATTTGAGACTTGTTAAGGTCTACTCTGTTAAGAGATTTTAACAACACTGTTAAGTGTGCACTCAGTTAAGAGATTTACAAAAAGACTGTTAAGTCCACCTTCTTAAAGGATTTATTCTATTTGCTAAATTGTTAGAGTATTCAAAAATACTTGTTGACCTGATAGTATGTAATCTTCAATTGTTGAATACAGATCCTTTAAGTTCACAAGATAATATGTCACCTATAGTGATTGATTAATACATTTCTTCTACTTGATAGCCTTGAATCTTGTTCTTCACAACTGAATTTTGTCTTTTGTGTCTTTCTACATGAAACTCTTTGTCTGATCCTTTAGATGTATGTTGCGGCTACAATCATCATGTTTTGATTGATTTTTACATCTATTTATACAATGTATAGACCTAATTTAGGTTTCATGCTTCACAATAAAAAGTCTATGATCAAAGGTTTACAATTTGACCTTGATCTCCTAGTTTGCATGTTTACAATCACTTAAATTGATTAAAACAATTACATATTCTTTACTTGATCCTCAAGAAATGGTTTTACAGTTAAGCATTAAAGCTAATTATAAAACTTCAGTTCTTTATCTAACGTGTATCTCAGATCCACTTTTCTCGGGATATAAATTGTCTCTCGGTAGACTGGTGCTCGGTGATGTCTCTAAAGACATACTACTCACGGTTTCCTTTGTTAACTGTGTTGTTGGTTTACTCTATAAACTTTCTATTAGGTTACTCTGTGAAACATGTTCTCAGTTTACTCTGCAATCTATCTCTCGGTGATAGTGCTGATATTGATTTTGGTGACCTTTGTGAACTGTTGTGTCAGGTTGCACTATAAATCTATTTTTCGGTGATCATATTATCGATAGTTCAAAAGCCATTTCCTTTGTATAATAATGACAAAATATGATCATCAATCTACCCCTTTGGCATTAGTATCAAAAACTGATATGTTCAATATATACACCAAGTGTTTACCTTGTCAATGACTCCCCCTATATGCATGCATTAGTACAAGTGAAATGTACGAATTGTATATACATGTTTGCCTTGGTACATTTCCTCCCTTTTTGTATGTACACATGTTTTCCCCTTTTTACTCAATATATGTATACATTGTTTCCCCTTTGAGTATCATACTATGTACACATTATATTTCCCCCTTTTACATCTTATTTTCCCCCTTTTTTTGAAAATAATGACAAAGGTGTAATACTTAAAACTTGTCAAAGATGTGTGAATGGGATTTCCTTATGTCTTCCATAATTTTCTCCCATTTCTCCTTGAGGTGTTCTAGGGCCATGTGCTCCAATTTTATCCTGGTGTGCATGTCATAGATACTGTCAGTGGAAGACATCTCTAGGGTGGCAATTAGTGTTTTTGCCAAAGTCATGTGTTGTTGCAGTAATGTGAGATTCAGTAGTAATAGAGCTTGGAGCTCGGTTACCTCATCTCAGATTTTGGATTCTGCCTCTTGAATCTCAAGTGTCAATTGTTTAGATTTTATAAGCTTCTCATAATGCAACTTGAATGCATTGTCATCGGTTGTGAGACCTTATGCACTAGCATTACGATCTGCATCTATCTTAGCAATCTTTTCACTATTCTCCTTAGTGAATTTCTCTATGGTGCATAAGTTTTGAACTAAGGTTATAACTTCTAAAATAATTGGTTCCAATGTATTGACCAGTTCAGATAGATTTACCTTGTTCTCTTCCACTTCTTGGCTGATTTTCTCTATTAGTTTGTATTGGTACTTCTCCTCTGCACGTTCTTCTATCACCTTGTGAGCTTCCACATTATATGTTGTAATGGCCTCAATGAGAACTTCTAATTGATCAAGTATTGGTGTAATTTGATCAATTTGAGTGTTGAGTACTATCTGCAATAGTATTTCCTTTGTAGTTTCTAGTACCTATGTGTCCTTGTGCTCCTTTTTGAGCTTATCTTGTATGACCTTCCTTTTACACAATTATCCATACCTTGTTAGTGACTAATAATCCAATGTTCTTCGATCACAGTCAGGTATTTCTATAATCTCATCTAAGGTGACTGATGCTTTATTCTTCTTTTTCTTCTTCTTCTTTGAAATTGTGCTGGAAGCAGGGGAATGTAGAACTATAGCTAGTTTGTTTATTGCTTTGGTAATTGTATGGGAGGTGTTGTGCCTATTTTTTTCTACTTGGTATTGACCTGTTGGTTGGTAATGGATGTCTCTACATCAACCTTGTTTGTATTTGCAGTTTTGTGTGCCTCTTTGGTTTCCTTGACATCACTATGTTTCTCATCTCCATTTATTTCTTTCTTCTCCTTATTTGTATCTTGTTGCTTCCCTTGTTCATCACCTGTGTCTATTGGATTGTTTGCATCAGGTTCTGGTGTCTTCTATTTTTATTTAGATATGATATTGATAGCTTTTATCAATAGGGGAATGTGAGCTAGTATGTTTACCCGTGCAACATCCATTGTATCCTTTTCCTTTTCTTTCTCAGTGGCATCAGTTACATCTTAATCATTCTTTTGTTCATCATCATAATCAATAAGTGTTATATCTTTTATGATGACCTCTATTGAATCCCCTAATGATTGAAGTATCTAAGGTACATCATCCATGGCTTTGGATGCCTCTATTGTTAGTTCTACTATATTTATGCCCTCAATGTCATTTATGAAGATGTGCTATGGGCTCGGTGTTTCTTCCTTCTCTTCATTGTGAGGTGTCTTGGTTAGAAGTAATACCTTCTCAGGGCTTTCTATATCCTCCTTAGGTGGATTGAATATTTCATTCCATGTCTCATTTCTTTCTTTGTCCATCTGTATTAAACTTCCCTCTAGCACTTTGTAAGCTCTCATCTTAGCTGAGAATTTCTTAGCATGCTTCTTCATCATTTCATCAATTTCCTCAACTTTTGACTCTGGTGGCATGATTGTAACTAGGCATCTTTCCCTTATATGTTTCTCTATATGCAAGGCATATGTTCATCTTACTGATATTCTATCATTTAGCTCTTGTGATATCATCTTATTAAATTATACAAGTACATATTTGAATGTAATCATTGCCTTTATGATGGCCTCTTCTATCTTATCCTGATCCTTAGGTTTTAGAGTTAGCAATTGTCTAATATTAGGATCTGATATGCTACCTAATTTGATGATTGATGCGGCAATCTCATCAATTGTCTTAGGAACTTTGTTCTTTGTATGTTTGAGTGCTTGTTCACTCTCATCCTGTTCAGTGTCATCCTTGTCCTCTTTTCCTCTAATGTTTTTTCTCCTTTGCCTGGGTGCCTGTTTCCCAATTTGAGGCTTTCTCTTATGAGTCCTTACTATACCTTTATTTTCTGATGGTGTTTTTGCATCTTTTGTAGTCTGACTTCTAGTTCTTGATGCAGTAGTAGTTCTTGGTTTCTTTGTTGGTGGTGCCTCAGACTTAGTTGACTCGGAGTCACTCAAATTTTCATCTTCACCGACAGGTGACTATCCCTCAGTGTCTTCTTGTTGTTCTCAATATTTATTATCTACCAAAAGTTTCTTCTCAAGTTTTTTTATGATTTTATCTTTCTTTCAGTCTATCTTCTTCACTACTAGTCTAGTTTTGATTTTAGCCTTAGCTTCCTCATATGTGCCAAATCTTGGCAATGATGTCTACTACTTCATTTAGCATTTCTTCAATAGCATTTGTTGCTTGATAAATGTTGATCTCATAATATAATGGTGGTAACCATGTTGTTCTTGGTACATCTAGTTTTATTAAAGTGGTGTCGGTATCCACTATGAAACATATGTCATCCTTATAATTTTCCACCAGTTGTGTAGGTATCATCATTCTCTTTTGCATTCTATCCCTAATGGTAGTGAAGTGTGCATCCATTAGTGATATAAAATTATCCCCTAGTGAATTGATGAATTCACAAATTTGTGTAGTTACTGGTCGGGTTGTGTCCCAATTGACATTACCGACAGATGGGAAGAAATTCTAAAAGTAGAAAAATGTGCACATGAGGAGTGAATCAAACTTACATGAATTAGATTTGGTTGATCTAATAGTTCTCATATTCTCCTCTAGTTGCTTCAGGACAAGCTCGGATAAGTCCAGTTGCAGTCCCTTCTTCACAATCTTGTAGGCAGTGTCAACTGCTCTGCATGCTATGTTGTTCAATCAGCTATCTTGGAATACCTTGTATCCAATTATGCATTCACCAAAGTTCATCTCTGCATCGGTGATTGAATTAACTTTTAAACCTTTACCATCCCATACTACACTAGTTTCTTTTTCAATGTCGGGGTGAGAAGGATGTTTTAGGGCTTTGGCCTTGTCGGTTAGTGGATAACCGGTTACTGCGTGTATTACATCCTTAGTATTTTTTTTGTTTCATCCAACCATATTTTCCTGTCATGTACTTGATTGAGTACTATCTTAATCCACTCGGTCTTAAACTCTTTTGGGAACATTAGGGAATTTATTAACCCTTTCACCTCTATGTGTTTGTGTTCATCCTTAAGGTTTTCATCTGTGCAAAGCTTCTTGTAAGCTTCCTCAACCTCAAGATTTCTGATCTCTACAATCTTGCAGTGGATATATGCTCAGACATCTTCAACTAGCAAAACCCTAGGAGGGATTCTTGAGAATGCTCCAGTGTCGTCGGGTTGTGAAGAAACCTTTGGGAAAAATTTATACTTAGGCTCTTCATAGGTGGAGTTCTTGATTAGATTGACCTTCTTGTCCTTTGCATTCTTGATCTTGGAGACTCGTGATGTGGTTTCCATGTTTCTTGAAATTAGGGCTTTCTCTATAAATGATTTGTTTTCTTTGTGAGTCTTAGTTACTCACTTTATCTTAGTTGTAGATGATGAAATCTATTTGGAATAGCCTTTGAATCTTCTGTGAATCGATCTACAATCTATTTTCTTTTGGTCTCTCTGCTCTTCTCTCTTAAATGCCTAGTGAATGAATGAGATTTTTGTCACCCTTTTATAGACGATACCCTAAGTGGTGCAATAAATGATTCACCTAATTTTTTGTGATCAAAGACAAAGTTGCTCGGGGTAAGTGATAACTTGGTTTCACTTTTCATATGTTCACCGATGGTGCTCGGTATGTAGCGGAGACTTGATTGTTGTTCATGTGTTTACTGACGATGCTCAATTTACATTGACAACTTGGCCTTTTTTTTTAAAGTACACCGACGATGCTCGATGTGTATTGACCGACGAGATTGGATTCACAAAATCATAACAAGTAATACCATAGTGCATCTTTATTCATGCTTATTTGGTATATTATCAATGATAATTGGAACTGATGTAAAATATAGCTTTGTATAGTGCAGTTCCATACTTACTTCTTTTTCTTAGGTGGGGGTGGTGATATTACCTAATCTATTGGATGAGGTTTCACCAATTGTAGTACTTGATCCAGCATCATCTTTTCTTAAAGCTTTCCTCCACATTTGATTTCTCATTCTCCTGATATCTTCAATAGTGTTCCCATTAGAAAAAGTGCTTGACTCTGTCACTCAGTCTCTACAATCCTTGCTTAGATTACCGACCTTATGATAGTCTAAGAATTCAATTCTAGAGTTAGTCCAGTTCCTTGACCTTCGTATCCATTTCCTCATGCATTTTGCAGCTATGTGTCCATATCTCCCACATGCTATGCAATTTACCCATGTGTTGTAATCCAAAACATATGAGTTACTGACACTTCTCGGTTGATAAGGATTTTGTTGTTTTTTTCATTTCCATACTTGCTTTTTATTTTTCCTGCATTCATTAGATGTGTGCCCAAGCATTTTGCAAGTAGAACAATATTTTTCCATGTAGGATTCCTTCTTTGGTTTTTTTACCTTAGATCTACATTCATATGATTTATGTCCATGCTTGTTACAATAATAACAATATCCTATGAATGTAGAAGTAGATTTAGGAATACCTTTAGCTGTGCTCCTGCAAACATTTGATGTGTGGCCTGTTTTTCCACATTGATTGCATGAATGCTTCTTTGGTCTTGGATTTGTGTAGACATCTTTTTGATCATATTGATTTGATGATTCTCCATTCTCAGTATACCCTAGACATGTATTGTTTTTGACTCTTCTTTGTCCATTTAGAAAATCATCCATTCTCTTTGTGCTTTCTTCAACTTTCTTGATCATATCATTATGTTGTTGCTGAATGCTTGCTTCATGGTTTAGTTTCTCATTTTCTTCTCTTAGTTTACCAATAGCTTCCAATTTTCCATTAAGTTCTATGTTCACTCGGTTGGCCTCATGACTAATGTTCTTTCATGTCCATCTTGTCTAGCATTATTCATAACATCAATCATTCTTACCATCTGTGTCTCTTGACCGATTTGCAGTACCTTTACTTGCTCATTCAGATGTTGATTAATTTCATTTAGACTTGTAATGCTTCCTTTTGATGTGTTATATGTATTACCAAATGTAGATCCTGATGACTCAAATAAATCAGGTATCTCTTCTTCATTATAGTATGTTTCATTGTAGCAAGATGCCATTTCTTTTCTTTCATCCAATATTTCTCTCATATTGATTCTTGTTGCTTTGTATTTCTCATGGAAGATCGATATCTCCAACTTCTAATTCTCAATATTCTTGTCAAGCTTATACCTTTCCATCGTAGGATCTTTTCTCTCAAGTGATTTAAACTTTTCCAAATAAGAGATCTAGATTTGATGCCAATTGTTGGAATAATGGAATGGTGTGTACTAAGAGGGGAGGGGTGAATCAATACCCTTAAATTTTTTATCTCTTTATCCTCTATTAATATTTACTTTCATTACCGACCATATTTATTTTCTACCTGATGCATGTAATATCAAAACATAAACTTAATTGCATGTAAACATTCATAGAACCATTTATGAAATTCATTGACACATGACACAAGAATTGGTAATGCAAAAAACCCCTGTTAGAAGGTAAAAACTACGGTGTGGATGAAACCCACAAAGCTTCACTATCTACACAATGGAAGCTATCAGTTAAGGCTACAAGTGTGATCACTTTTGATGATCTTACCCTGCTAGGATTACCATTTGAGACTTGTTAAGGTCTACTCTATTAAGAGATTTTGACAACACTGTTAAGTGTGCACACGGTTAAGAGATTTACAAAAACCCTATTAAGTCCACCTTCTTAAAGGATTTCTTCTATTTTCTACAATTGTTAGAGAGTAGTCAAAAATACTTGTTGACCTGATAGTATGCAATCTTGAATTTCTGAATACAAATCCTTTAAGTTCACAAGATAATATATCACCTATAGTGATTGATTAATACCTATGTTATGCTCGGTAGCCTTGAATCTTGTTCTTCACAATTGAATTATGTCTTTTGTGTCCATCTGCATGAAACTCTCTGTCTGATCCTTTAGATGTATATTGCAGCTACAATCATCATGTTCTGATTGATTACTACATCTATTTATACAATGTACTGACCTAATTTAGGTTTCACACTTTACAATAAAAACTCTATGATCAAAGGTTTACAACTCGACCTTGATCTCCTAGTTTGCATGTTTACTATCAGTTAAATCGATTAAAACAATTACATATGCTTTACTTGATCCTCAAAAAATGGTTTTACAGTTAATATTTAAAGATAATTATAAAAATCCAGTTCTTTATTTGACGTGTATCTCAGATCCACTTTTCTCGAGATATAAACGGTCTCTCGGTAGACTGGTGCTCGGTGATGTCTCTGAAGACATACTGCTCTTAGGTTCCCTTTTTAACTGTGCTATCAGTTTACTCTGTAAAATGTCTATCAGGTTATTCTGTGAATTGTGTTCTCAGTTTGCTTTGTAATCTACCTCTTAGTGATAGTGTTGATATTGATTTTGGTGACCTCTGTGAACTATTTTGTCGGGTTGCACTATAAACATGTCTTTCCTTGATCATATTAACAACAGTTCAAAAATTGTTTCCTTTGTATACTAATGAAAAAATATGATCATCATGTTAGAGGGTTTTCTATACTTCATTTTTCTCAAATTTCAAACGTTTTCCTGAATATTTGAGTAAGTTATATGTATCTATGTTGTGACTGATTTTTTATTTGTTCAGAGGTGACAAAGTGATATTATTTTGATCTACATTGCTCTGCAAAGTAATATCTTGCTTCTTGGATCTAGTAGCATGGTTGCGACATTGATGTGTGTCCTCAATTCAATTGGTTCATGTATACTAAGCCTCATGTGCGTCTCCCAATACATAAATAGCATTTTTAGCTACCAAAATGTGCTAGTATTTTAAATGAAGCTAATGAAAAAATTATATGTTAGGGATAAAGTCCCCCTTCAGTCAATTAGTTCTTGTGCGCCTTGTTTTTTTTGAAATAGAGATTGAAATATTTAAATGAAATGATTATGATTAAGTAGAAGCAAATATAATAATGTATAATATAGCTAATTTAATGATGCTTGTCAAATTTTTTATCTCAAATTTTATTATTAACTATTAACATGGAGTGAAAAAATCTACATGGTGGTGGAAGCGCTACTTAAGTTACTTGAGGGGGATAACTTTGTAGAGGACTCAACACCCATGGGTCAAGAAATAGGCTCTACAACAAACACGGCTCCCATTATACATAGTAATTTGCAATGTGAAGTGAACTGGGCCCAAGTTCCTTTCGAGCAGACACAAAATTCATGGCCGCAAGCTAGCCAAGACTCGGGATTGCCATGGAAGAATACAGCAATAAATTGGGCAATTTTGCAATTTTGATCCTCTTTGATGGATGAAGCTGTGTCTTACTTTAAAGCCAAGGCATATCGAAATTGATGACATGTAACTAATTAAATGGCTGTCTATATTAAGTTGAAGATGATGCAAGACATTAAATCAGTTAAAGGTTTGTATTGTCATTGATGTCAACTTGATATCATCTATATGGTCATGCCAAAGACTTCAGAGAATCAATGGAATAAAGTTTATTCTTTTAGCAATGCATTAAAGTCCAGTATTCACTAAGTGACAGACTACACCGACGGAGTGCACACCATCGGTAAAGACAGAGAATAAGTCACAGTGATGCCCGACGAGTAGAAGACAGTGTTGCCTGACGAAGTAGAATCACATGATGCCTGACGAGCTAAAAATAGTGTTGCCCGACGAGCAAGATCCAATGTTTCCTGATGGACAAAGATCTCGAAGCTAACTGAAGCGACACCGACGGAACTGGCAGTTGTCACTGGTGATAAACTGCAGAATTGACCGATGGAATAGAGAGATTAGAAAATGACAAAATATCTAGTTGGCAGAGCTAAAGGATAGACTTAACTAGTTTTTTTATTTGTTTTATTTGACCATAGTTAAGTAAGTGATTTGTACAGTTGGCAAGAAGATAACTATGAGATAAATCAGGAGTTAAAGCCATAAATCAATTTGGCTGGATTGTTTTTCACGCCAAGAGCCAAGAATCAAGAATCAAGAACCAAGAATTAAGGAACATCATGTCTATATAAGAGACAAGCTTAATTCACTTTCAGTGTGGTCAATAAGAAATCAGATACACGGGGGAGTGAACTGATATAATATGTTGAAGAGAAACTGATGAAGGATCAACTTCATGCAGTCCTGATCAATCAAGCTGAGGGAGAGCTAAAGAATTCTGCAAACACCGGCGAACAGAAAAGAACAGCATCACAAAGCAAAAAGAGTTAAGTACAAAGGAATTGTATTTTTACATTGATCAGAAAGATATTGTAAGTAAATAGATCTGAAAATCTACAATTCAATTGCATTAGAAATAGGTCATTTTGTTTCAGTTTAACCATTGAAGTAATAAGTCTCTTAACAGAGCAGGACTTAACAGTCTTTTGTAATTGAGGTATATCCTAACAAATTACCAGAAGTTTGACTCATGATAGTAGCACCGGTCTTACCTAAAGCCTATTGACAGTCTAAGAAGGAGGCTGATTCAAGGATGG
>MU227248.1:2387393-2400524 GCA_018584345.1 Thuja plicata | reverse complement strand
TATATATATATATAATTCATCTACCATATGTTCTCACCTTACTCTTATGAGATTGGGGTGAGTAGACATGAAATAATAATAATTTACTCATTTTCTAATCTCCCTTCATCTAAGACATTCTAAGAATATAAAAGTGGTAGATATCATATTAAAAATTTTGACAATACTATTATGCTATTAGATCTTTAATATTGTTAGCCGAAAACAAAAGGTGGGAAAAATGTTGATCATACACAATAAAGGAGAAATTAGACATTTGAGAATTGAACAAAAGGAGTTGCAAGAAGCCCTTTATCCATTATAATATTTAGATAAAGAGGAAGAAATGTAAAAGGGGGGAATAATAAAGATGAAATTGTTTGATGGGAGGACTTCTTCCATGAGACCTTGATATGAACTAATCAAGGGTGATAAACAATTGTAGAATAAATGAAATAAATTGTATAATTTCAAAGAATAATAAGAGATTGATACCAATCAAAAACATCATAGAGAGAGGTTATTTATTTTTGAAATTATATTTCCATATCTAGATGGATACCGAACCCTCCTAAACAATTTCTTTTAAAGGAAGGAAAAAAAGGGAAAAAACTTGAGGCAATTCCTATAGAGGGATTGATAGAATGTTACAGAGTAAATTAATGAAAATCTAACGAGTTCACAATCATAATATTCCTTTTAAACTTATCTAAAGTCCTTGAAAGAAAGAATCATAGGAAAATATATATTAGTAGTAGAAACATTGAGATTAAACAATTGCAACAAAAGAGGTAAATTAAATGTCCCTACTTTTGATGGTAGAAAAAATGAATTTTCTTGATCTTGATTACAAAAATAATAAAATTACTTCACACTCAATTTTATGGTGAATGAATATGTCATCCAAATTTCCATGTTATATTTGTGAAGTGTTTCTTATCGTTCATGTCGTTGTTGTTTGGTCACAACCTTATGGAAACCTTTAATTATTTTATTGAAAGGATTTTGAATCATTTTGAGTCAAAATACAACACAATTATGGTACGCAATGTTTCCAAAAAGAGAATCAATTTTCTCTTGATTGAAGGTTAATTTGAATCCCTCAAGGTCTTGTTAAGGCTTTTACACCTCCTTTACTCCAACGTGAATAAAAGGAGGTTTAATAATACAACCATGTTTCTGAATAGTAAAATTTCACCTCAGTAGTCCACCTATAGATAGTACATGGGAAATTTATAGAAAGGATATTTTTAATTCATATTCCTAAAATTAATACTATATCCATCTGCAACATAAATCATCGATGATTACACCAAAATGAACACACAAATATATTGCATTTATCTTGCAAGAAAACATTAGCAGTACATCATAAATTCATTGGTAAGGGTTATTGATTGGATAGGGTTGTACAACTTTGTTTAGGTTTAAAACTTGAAAGGGTAACCCAATGGAAATAAATGATGAACATAAAGGGTACTAGAGACTAGTAGCATAAAGGAACATACCTTAAGTAATGTTATTGTGCCATTCTAAAAAAGTTACCACCTATAATTATATGCTCTATAGGCTCCATTTAGGAAATTTTAATATTTCATATCTATTATGCTTGATCCAACAACCTAGCTCGACTTATTTTGACATATTCCCTTCAACCCTGACTCCCCATTTTAGTTTGGGCCAATTTTCCTACGTATATAATTCCTTGGGCATTATATACCCATGCATACAATGCCATGGTAATTATATACCCCAACATTTGAGCCCAAATTTTAATGGGTATCTTTTTGCAGTGTTTGGTGGGAAATTAGAGTTTTTGGTCGACTCTCTCGAGTTTTGATCCCCAAAATATTGTGAGAGGTATATAAGTGGCCTATCTCTGCTCATTTTGGTAACCATGGCCTAGAATTTCACATCCATGCATTCAAGCTCAAGTCTCAAGTATCCTTAAATCATCCAAGGCATTTTGAAGGAAATCTTCTCCATTGTAGTGTCTCTTCCATGATGGGAAAGTAGAGGAGTTCTCAATCAAGAAATAAGATCCTTTTTTCTATCCACATCATTCCATTCTTCAAAGAAAGAGTTTACCAAGCATAATATATTGAAGGTATGGGAGAGGAATTCATAGATCCATGCAATTGTGAAAGGAATCCTTGATTCCTTCCTACATTCCAAGATTAAACAACTACAATTCAACCAACATACAATCATTCTCATGAATATGTGCAATCTCAATATCTGTTCATGAAGGTATATACATTTACAAGGTAGATCTAATATTTACCTTTATATTTACATGCTTTCCTTTCATGAAATTTCATTTACATTTCAAGGTTAATTTCTAAACATGGGTTTAACCAAGTCAAACCCCTTTCAACCCAAAAATTTTGCATTTTTTTGTATGCAAGAACAAGTGTTGAAGCTTCCACTATAAATTTGGAAAGGAAAAAATTTGACAGACTATCTAGAAAAAATTTAAACAAAAGTGCAAGGTCTACAGTGGCTCAGTCATTTTGTACCTAGGTATATAGTGACTCATATACTCTATACCCTCCAATTTTGCTTCAAACTGAAACCACGAGTCAAATCTATTATCTAATTAATTTTTAGGTCACTGTAGGATAGTGTCTAATTTATGATATTATATATGTGTTGAATCTTGTCAGTTTCTTTTACTTATCCATTTATCTTGTATTAGTCATCCATATTCCCTAAAATCTAGCTCATCCCAATTCATTATTAGCGAAGGATCATTGAATTATTTAGTGCTTAAGTCTTACTTGATTCTATTGGGACATCTTCCTTCTGATTGTGCAAGTAGGAAAAGGTAGACTATTCCTCTATCACAATCCAACAACCATCTTTTCTTTATTGTACATTTTTAATAACCTGACTTATAACATTTCCATTCTGATTTTGGTGTTAGATCTCCTTTGTATGCATTATCATTTGATGGCTAGATATACTCTTCATTAGGTTTCACATGAAATTATTATTAAATCAATTCATATTTCATAAACTTGATGAGTGTTTGCATATTTATTTTGAATTTGATACTTGCATTTGTTAGATATATATTTCTTTCATTTTCTTCTACATTTTTGTTATAAAATTAAGTATTACCTATATCATTTTGATGAGGAGAAGCTGTATAATTTTGGGATCCTTTGATCCTAGGCCCTCTTTGTTTCCTAGGAATCTTGATGAAACACACATGCCTACTAATGACATTCTAACTATTATTGAGAATTTTTTTCCCACTTTTCTCATGATGAAGAAGGGATCTTAAGAGTGTATCCTACCTAATTACACAATCTTTCCAAATACTAAAAATTTTGATAAATGGTTAGGAAAAGAATATTCTAATACTAAATTCATCTCTTTAGTAGAAATTATGACCTGAAGATAGTCCATAATGATGAGAATGGCATTGATTTCTCATGTAATATTTCACATCTCATTAATAATAATGTTAAACCCATTAAATATTGTGCTCAAGAACTTGGTTTAACTCCACCTACCATTAGTGTTAAAAAAATTATGCCTATTCCTATTTCATTACCTAGTGTTTCTACATACACTCCACCTCTCATGACTACATTTTTTCCAAAAAAATAATCCTACACATGTTAGTCTTGGAAGAATTCCTAATCTTTTTGTTCCTCCTTCATGTGTTCCATGTGTTTCTTAACCTTCATCCATGCATACCTACAACAATGTTCCATTTTCATATTCTAGTATTTCTTCCATTTCCCATAATGCACCAAACCTAAATCAAATATGTCTCATAGAAACTTTTCCATGGATTACACTATATATTTTAGGGCCTCCCTCATTCCCCTTCTATAGTTGACATCCTAGAGGATGGCGAGAGGATTTATTTTTGTATTCATGTCTATGTTGTACCCATGTGAGATGGTACCCTCGGGGTGATCTCTTGTCTACTTGATTTATGTGACCTGCCTTAGACATGAGATGCGTTGTGAGATCCTTTTATGTTATGATATGACTAGTTGACATGATCTTTTGACATTGTTATATTCTTGTGAGAGGCCTTTATGTGAATCACTCAGATTGATTTAGCCTTACTTTATTTGGAGACTTCCGCTATAGTTGTGCTTGGTATTAGAGAGACCCTACCCGAGTCATTATAAAAATTCATTTATCCTTACGATGGACCTAGTATGTGAATGCTTTATGCTACATTATGGATTTATACCTTATTGGAACAGACTAGTTTTTGTGTACTCTATTTATCCCCTTACTCGGGATGAACACTGTAGATGCATTATGTTGCAGTAAGGATAATTAGTTTAACTAATTTTTATAGAAATGTATTTCAGTATTGTATTTGTGTGTATTAATTAGAAATAAGGAAATGGTATTAACAATAGGATGTGTTGTGATTAAATATTATGATGAATTATTATTTCATTCATTGTGTTTAGTGGGATTAGATTACTATGATAATGCAAATGGGATTAAACTATATTAGAATATTGAGAATTGTGTTCTAAAGAAAAATTGATGTCAACTGGAAATTATGTGAAAAATGGTATGAACCTATGATTTCATGAGGAAATTGATTTGCAAACATTTTTTTGGGTAAATGGTACATTATCATGAATTGTGAATTCCTATTGCGAAATAAATTTTGGGTGCATATGATTCCATATGGGAAGTAGCTAAATTCATCAGGTTATGTGAATTCCAAACTAGTTACATGATAATGTAGATGTTTTGTAAATGTCTGACTGATGGTCATTTCATATATGTTATATATTTGTGATTTCTTGGACTACTGATATTTAAATTTAGTGTGTAGGTAATTTTACCATGGCAATAAATTGGGGAACCAAGTTTAGACCAATGTGAATTCAATGTGAGCCAAGGTTTTGTCTAATGAGAGACAAAACCTCATTTTAATGTGCTTATTTCATAATTTTACTTGTGATTGAATGTATGTTCATTGTAAATTTTTAATTGTAATTATAAATTGTGTGATTCTCAAGTGGAAATTCCATGTGTCTTTGTGATGTGTAAAATGTGTGGTGTCACTTGACACTCGTATTGTGTACATGTGTAAATGACTTGTCCACTTGAGGATTGGATGACCACAAACCTAGGTTAGTACCAAATAAGATTCCTATGTGAAACTTTTGGTTAGAGAGCTTTATGTAGGGTCACTTCATTTGAATTTCGTGGGTAAGCTTTGACAGGGTTTTTGAGAGGTCAAAAAGGAACCTATGGTTGTGTTTGAGCCAATTTTAGGAAGCCCACTTAGTATACCTATGAGTAAGGGTCTTTTTTAACCCTAGGACAACTCATAGTTGAATAGAAGACCCTTTCAAAAGTTGGATTTTCAAGATGGACGAAAATCAACTTTTAGAAGCATGGTCTTGGTTAGACAACCCCTCTATTTGGATGCAAATACTTTGTCCACTATTTGAGTTACCTTTTCTAAGACCCATTTTTAGTAATCTTATAAGAGGTTTTGGGAAGAGAAAACCATTAGTATACTTAAATCATCCCAAGGGAATTGTGGGGAATGTGTAGAAGCCTTTTTAGTGGAGACCCTCCATTGTTGAGAGTTTGAACACCCACTCTCTATCTTAGAGACTTGCTAGAATTGGTGAAGCATTGGGAAAGGAAGGCTTGGACAAAAGAAGCTCTTCTTCAACATTATTGCCTTAAGATTTGGATTTAGGTTGGTGGCTCTTTAATTTTTTTTTTCTCATGCTTATGTTATGTGAAGTTTTTTGAAGTATGATAGTGTAGCTTGTTTGAATGTTGAAATGATAGTCTTGTTGTATCCATTGTTCTGTTGTGATTTTATTTTGTATTATGTTGCAAATTTTCTTGTGTATGGGAGTGTCAAGGCACACTCACCCTTGGGAGGGAAGAGTATCCTTGCGGGTAAATGGTTTTAGGACAACCCATGGGTGTAGAGTCTCTCCTCATGGAGGAGAGGGAAAAAACATGGATTATGGGCTCCATGATGCCATTTCTTTTGCTTATACATTTGACGGTCATAAGGGTGGTGTCTATTTTTGGCTTTTTGCATTGGGAGTCATAAGGGTGTAGTTATGAAATGAGGAGATTTATGACATTGTTGAAAAGTCCTGAGAAGGCATTTTCATTCTTGTTCATTTTGGCATTCTCCCCATAGGGTACTTGGTCCACCTTCACCCCATTTTTAGGGTCATTGTGAGACCCATTGTGGAGCCTTGGTTGGGAGTATTTTGTGATTTTTGTTGCAATGTTAAGTGTTGTTTGAATTCTTTTCACCCGTCTAAATTTGGTTCCCAAAGATCAGGGGTGGCATTTTAGGGGCCTAGGCTGGGAGGTGAGTATCCTATGGTCAGATCTAGATTTTATTTGTAGGTTTTATTCTACTTGAATTTTGAAGAAAAGAAGTATAAAGACTTGGTTAAAAGAGGTTTTGAGAAAGCATCAAAGTGCATATATGTTATCATGTGAGGCTGGTTTCTTGTAGCTAAATCATTGTGGTAAAAGAGATGTATTTGTTGATTTTTTTCTAAATGTATGTAGTGGCTGGAAATTTCTTGAATATGTTATATTTGAAATCCTAATGTAAAAGTAGTAAAGATGGTAGTAATTTTAATGAGATTTCCATTATAAATTTCTCTTATGAGTAAGTTGTGATTGCATAGCAAGAAGATATTGATACTATATGTAGTTGCAAGAAAAGAGAATTTGTAAATTTTGATTATTAAAAGAAAGTAGCCTTTGTTATAAACAATGGAAGTTGTTTGTGAAATAATGTTGTTAACTTGGTTGCATGGAAGTAGTATTTGAAAAAAATATGCAAAGGAAATATTTTAAATTTGAGTTTTAGAAGAACAAGGTACAAAAAAGAAATTTCATTTATTCTCCTAGACGTAGATAGTTTCTTGTTAAATTCTAAGTTGATGTCCTTTTCTTACTGCACTATAAGATAAGCCTTTTTTTAACAGCAAGCAATAATACATGAAAGAGAATTTTTTTTAATCTATTTTGGTTGCCTTTTACTACATTAGTATATTCTAATACTACGACCTTCCACATGCAATTAAATAGACCCCAAACTAGATGTTTATTTAAATTCTATTGAAATATATTTTCTTATATCCTACAATGTAAAAGATATACAAATACTTACATATACATATTTGTATGTATATATATTTACACATACATACATACATACATACATACATACATACATACATACATATATATATATATAATCTGTGAAGAAATTGTAAAAACATATCAGTGCAAATCTGTGTATCTATTTAAAAAAAAAACTATAATACAAAACAACTAGTTTCTGATTTTAATATCAATCAAGAAGGACATTTGTGTGTATATATATATATATATATATATGCATTAAAATATAAAAAATAAAATGTCTACTCAAAACTGTGTATCTATATTTTTAACAGTGTATATTTAAATCTTATATATATATATACATATATATATATACATATATATATATATCAGTAAATATAATATTTAAAAAATTAATACTCTATTTTTTTTGTGGCCGATGTATTCAGTTCAGTTCTTTATTTTTTTTACCCTTTAAAGATTATTTTTAATATATAAAAAATGTATACAAAAAAAATTATATAAAAAAAATATCTAAGCTTTTGTAAGTGGCAGGGTGAGGAAGCCTCTCTTCCTCCTCCACTTCCATCCCTTCTAAGGGAGGCATGGGGGAGGGGATCAGCCCCAACCCCATGGCGGCCACGACAACCGCACCCCCAAACCCCCACTTGCCATAATTTTTATTTAAAAATAAAACATGAAATAAAGAAAAATATAAACCCTACACAAACCAATGACAGACCCATGCAAAATTTGTGATGAAGGTTTTGGCCCCTCCCTTTCTTAGTTCAACAATTTAAAAAAATTTTTTAATATATGTTGTATATAAATATATACACATACAAGTGTATATATATTTATATATTTACATCTTTACATAGCCTTTCAATCTCCATGTCCAACATACCTGCAACCTACACAAATGAAGGATCAAAAAGTTGCTAGGAGAGAGAGAGAGAGAGAGAGAGAGAGAGAGAGAGAAATTTTGTGAAAATATACCCTAACCCTGACTTTGACTTAGGGTTAGGGCATGTCAACTGTTAGAATAACTGAGAGGGGGGGGGGGGAATNGAGAGAGAAATTTTGTGAAAATATACCCTAACCCTGACTTTGACTTAGGGTTAGGGCATGTCAACTGTTAGAATAACTGAGAGGGGGGGGGGTGAATCAGTGGCCTCAAAAATATTCCAATAAATCAACCCAAAAACTTAGTACCACAATTATAAGCCTCTAGGTATCTTCAGTCCTACAAGATGTATGCCTTGAAATAATCTTATCAAATAACTACTGCTCAGAGTTCACAGTTAAACCTTATTCTTAATCTTCATCAATTAGCAGTCTAGCATTTATTGAAATACAGTAAATAACTTAGTGTTTACCGATCAATCCTATTTTAGTAATGTGTAAAGGAAAAAATCAAAGCCATGACTCATAAACACATTTGACACATGGATTTTTAACGTGGAAACCCTGTTAAGGGAAAAACCACTTGGGACCGGTAACCCAAAATTTTCACTCTTCTGAAGTGAGCTCGGTGAAGAGCCAACCCTGTTAAAGGTTACAAACACACTGTTAAGTGCAACCTTGTTAGAGGATTTATCACTAACAGCTAATCACTTGATATCTCTCATTTCACTATGCTATCTTCATGAATTAACCTTTTTACAGTCCTTGAGATGTATCTCAATATATAAAGGATTGTTAAGTCCTACTCAGTTAAGAGACTTTCTGATCCAATGGTTAAATTGAAATAGTATATGATCTCTGCATAAATACAACTTAGACTTGTAGATGTTCAGATCTATTGTAAGCTCATAATACCTTTCTGATCAATGTTTCCCTTTAATACCTTTGCTCCACTTCTTTCTGCTCAGTGATGTTGTGCTTCTCTATTGCTCGGTGTCCTTAGAAAACCTTACCTCTATTCCTTAGCTTGTTTGATCAGGTCTATATGAAGACTTCTTTCTTCATCAGTTTCTCTATAGCATCCTCTTTTCTATTCACTCCCCTAATTAATAATGAATTAGCTTGTCTCTTTATAGACATGATTTTACCTTTTCTAGGTCTTTGTCTTTCTTGTTCTTGACATGATCCAGAATTCTCGCCTTTCTTACTTTAAATCTTACTTCAGTTTTATCCCATAGATTTGTGTTTGACAACTAGAATAAAACAACTTTAAAACTCTAGCTTATCGCTAGCTTTTAACTTGTCGATGAAAACAATGTAATCAACCAGTTAACTCAATCTTTAGCTCTTGTCAGCTAAGTCTTTTTTTGTTTCTGAACTTTAGTTATTTTCGATGTTTTAACTCCTTGTTAGCTCGGTCTTTGACTTCAGTTGTCCTTGGGCATCTCTGTCCATCGGGGTTGTGTCATGCCCAAAACTAGCGCAAAACACATAGACAAAGTTTTTTTTAACATAGAAAAACAACTATGATGAAACAATAATACTAAGAGCATTGAGGAAAGGTGACAACATGGTGAAGTTTCTTTTTGAGCTGAAAGGTCTAGTCATAGATTGAGTCAGGGTTATCAACAAAGGCGGTTGCAGAGTTGGTATTCCAACTCGATAGATGGTAAGAGATTCTACAGTTTAGTACTATAGGGATACAGGGGTATACTAACTCCATTAATGGTTGACCTAGAAATCCAATTTATTAATCCTATTCAATGGCATTACAATCCTTAAACATTCTTTATTTAATAAGGTTCTCAAATTACTATAATTTTATCCAATTTCATTGCGAAAGGATGCGTTTAATTTGCTTGAGGAACTATCCAAATTTTCCAATTAGCTAATATCAATAATAATTAAATCCTAAACGTCATTTGTTCACACATTTTTAATAATAAACAATTAATTAATTACAAAGAGAAATATTCCATGATTCGAAAAGAACACTTAACTTAGCATATTAACCTAGCCCATTAATACCTCTTTATTAAGATTTTTCCCTTTTTAACAATTTCATGAAAACACATAATAGTAATAAACATTATCGAAGTAATTACAATCAATAAATCTAAACTATACATTTTAAATTAATTGAATAAAATCTATTACTCTAATAGGCTAATCAATTTCAATTAATAACGTGAGTTATTAAACTATTACACTAACTAGGCAAATAAAAAAAGAATAAATCATATTAACAAAAATACACATTTTACATAAAGAGTAAATCTATTAATCTAATAATAATACTACACCATTTAATTAAAAAGTAAATCTATTATTTCTATTAAAAAAAGACTACACATTTTAAAAT
This sequence comes from Thuja plicata, assembly GCA_018584345.1. Lineage (NCBI taxonomy): Eukaryota > Viridiplantae > Streptophyta > Pinopsida > Cupressales > Cupressaceae > Thuja > Thuja plicata. The sequence continues at coordinate 2,390,158 of MU227248.1, read as the reverse complement.
GAGGTAATAAAAAAAAAATCTATTTAACCAACTTAAACTAACTATCCTACTAACTACCTACTAATCTATCATACTAACTACTAACTAACCAGCCTACTAATCTACCCTACCCCTACCCTACCCCTATCCCATCACCCTTTCTTTCTCCTTGGCTCACGTGCCAAGTGGGTGGGGAGACAAAACCAAAGTCAATGGGGATTGCAAAGGGTTGAATTCCCAAACAATTATCATGCAAGCTAGGTATTAAATTGGACCCACCTAAATGTTTTCCCCAATGTGCAGCAAACCTTAGCCTATACAGCAAGGCAAGTATCCTACGCGTGGTAAGGAGAAAGGAATGGCAAGTGGGTGGGTGGCAGAGGAAACAAGGAGGTGGCACCCAAACCCATGCTCACTCCTTGATTATTATTTCTTAAGGCTAGTTACTTCGCCTAGTAAGGTAGGGAAGAGGGATGTGGGGCCCACTTACAAAAAGGTAAGTGTTTTAATATTTAATTACTTGCTTTCCTTTTTTTTCATTATTATACATTTAGTTTATTAAAATGGTGGCAATTTGCTAACTTGATAGAGAGTTTATTTTAATCATAATTTATAAGGGGGTTTATTATTCTAACCCAAAATTTAGAGGGGAACCCTAGGGGGGATATTCTATGTGGTAATGTGGGAATTAAATCATCTCTCATACATCTTCCAGAGAGCATTTGCTTCTCAAAATTCTGGAAAGTGTTATTTTTTTTCCTCTCCTCTAACATTGCATTGAATTACATTTATTTATTTTTTGTTGTTTGAAGTTAGATGTATGCAATCTCTATTCTATTAATGCAATGCACAAAGAGAATCATTTATAGGGTATTTGCTAATGGTAAGTTGTTAATTAGTGTCCAAATTTGATAAATGAACTATTGTTACCATGTTATCCTCCAAAGTTTGAAATTATAATAAGGAATTCAAGATAAAGTGTTTGATCATATTGTGATAGAGATATAGATTTCAAGGGAGGAGAAAGAACATATTAAATTTGAAAATTGCAAGACTAAAATTAAAAAAAAACAAACAAACAAGAAATAACTTGCAATTCCTCTAAACTTGAGCACATGATTTTCTTTCATTTTCACAAATGGTTACATCTTCATTTACAACATTGAAGGCTACAAAATTTAGTCCATTCAATTACAAAATTCACCTTCAACATGAAGGCACAATACAAGAAAAAAACACTACAATGGAGGAGTCTCTACTATCAAGGCAACAAGAACACCATCCAAGCTCCAATTTCAAATGGCTCCAACACAAGGTTCTTCCCAAAATCTGCAAAAAAAACAACATGATACTACCATGGAGAGCTCACCTCCCATCCTAGGTCTCAAGAAAACCACCCCCGAGCTAGGAGAATCGGTAACCAATGGGTGACATTCACACCATTTTCACAATACAAAACATAACAAAAAAACTCTCATCCAAGGATTGCACAATAGGATTCACCTTGAACCCATAACAAGGGGTGAAGGTGGATTTCCATGTAGGAGATTGCCAATGAAATACATACAAAACCATGCCTTTCCAAGGCTATAATCCACATACCCTCTTCTATTCATTCTTCTCCTTATCTCCCCACAAATCAAAATCAATAACCTTCATTGGCATGCAAGGGCGCATACACCTTGCATCTTTTCCCTCTTCTCTCCATGAGAAGAGACTCTACACATCCATGGAATCCAACTAACCCCTTCCCCCATACATGGCCACTTCTTCCCTATCCAAGGGTGAGTAATGTCATTACACCCTTCACAAAACTCCCTCATTAAAATAAGAGTAAAACCATAAGTATGAAATCAAACCAAAATCCCATTCCCTTACATCACAACAACATACAACACATATATCACATATACAAGAGAATAAAATGCATACTACTCTAATTTGCAATAAAACAAGAAAAATTTCATGGCAATGGTGGAAACCAACCTTCACAAGTGTTATGGAAAAATGATGTTTGAGAAGAGCCCAATCCCTTTTTCTTGCTTCAATCCAAAACCCTAATGTCTCTAAAAGTAGAGAGTGGATGAACACCCTCTAACTCTACCAAGGGCCTCTAAAAAGGTCTCCAAATCTTACCCACCGCACAACATTAATTTTAGAATTGACTCCTCAGTCCTTTGGTTGTCCTATGTCCCCTATCATAAATGCAAGATTGGAAAGGAGTGTGGGTTTGGGTAAAAGGTCAAGACTCACTTCATTTTCGCAACATGTAAGTAATGGGTTATTAAGAGGGTCACCAAGGCCACTAGTGGGTTCTAGAAGTGTTAGAAATGTTCCTAACCCATACCCCTATCACTAAAGTACTTGGATTTTCCTAAAATTGACCCTTAGGACCTCCTTTTGGCCTCTAGAAGTGACTAGAACAAAATTTAGGTTTAAACAATTTAATTTGGTTCCATTTCCAACCTTAGTAGACATGTCATCACATAAACACATAACAAGTGTCAAGTGACACTGTAAAATAGCATAACAAAACATTGACATGTCACTAATTGCACAGAGAAAACACCTCATACATTCATACAATTTACGACCACAAATAAAATCACTTAACAACGAGGTTCAAATTTAGTTTTTAGATTCAATCTTGGCTTTACATTTTGTACATAGGGTTGGTTACTGATTCTCTGATAATTTCCATGGTAATTTTCCTGCACACTAAATTAAACATCAGTAGCTCAATAAAATCACATGCATATACATACATTTAAATCAAATTGCATAAT
>MU227248.1:2307967-2363018 GCA_018584345.1 Thuja plicata | reverse complement strand
TAATTAATATAAATATTAATTATAATGCACCTAAGAGATAGCTTAAGTAAACTAGAGTAATAAACAACTTAATTAATTAAATCAAAGTGATCTAATTAATAAGTGTTAATAGATAATTACTCTAACACACCCCCTTAAGTGAAGCTCAGGAGGTAAGATAACCTGGCACAACTATGAAAGCAGAAAAAGGGTCCCGACAACAAGGCATGATCAGGTACCCAAGCACAACCAAATCTCTGTAAAGTGGAGAAATAGAGAAAACCACATGGGAAAAACCCTACTCCAAGAAGAGATAGAAGAAAATGCAGAAAAGAATGGCTCAAGAGACTCTCTCAAAACCATAAGTACAATCAAACCCCCCATGAGAGAGGAATGAAACACCAAAGCCCCGCCAGAATGATGGAACCCCTGTAGGAATGATCAAACCAATGGAACTCCAATGTGGAAGAAACAAAGGTACAGAGTAACAAGGAAACCCCTGAAGGAGAGGTGAAATCAGAAGACCGAGATGGTGCTCAAAGGAGAATGAATGAGACTCCTGGAATGGAATCCCCAATGAAGGTGGGCTAATAGATGGGCTGAATCTATCAGCTGGGAGGAGATGAATGTCCTCAAATATGCCCTCAACAAATGGAGGGGAAGGCTCGATGCAGGGAGTGACAATAACAGGGACTGCTAAAGAAGAATCATGCTAAATAAAGGCAAGCAAAATAGGAGGAGGAGGTGGAGAAGCCACAACACTGATCTCAGGAGCATGACAGAAGTTCAAGTGACCTGACTTCTTCTCACTAGGCACTCGTGAAGTAGGAGAGATATTCTCTGACACTGGAGATGATGGACCAAAATGGGAGAAGGATTACAGGCGGGTGGCATGATCAACTATCCCTATAGAAATAGTGTGGTCAGATGCACTATCTCAGATGTGTACAGAATCTGCAGTGAACTCAATTGTCTTCTCTGTCCCACTGTGAGTAATCTGATAAATGGAGAGAAGGTTTGATGACAAGGATGGAACACATCGTACATCATGGAATGCACCACCATCGATGTCAATAGAACCCTGACCACACAAAGGCATAACAGTGTCATTCCCCATCAAGATGTGTGGGGTAGGAGAGGCCGCAAAAGATGAGAAGGAACTCTGAGAAGATGCCATATGATGTGAAGCACTAGAATCCAGTAACCACCTAGAAGAGGGAGCTATAGAAGATGCACATAAGGCATGACCCTTTCCATTGTCTGACCCATCTTCCTGAGATGATGATGAAGAAGACCAACGAGAGAAGGAAGAAGGAATATCAATATTGCTCTTATGAAGAAGAGTTGTCAAATCAGCAATCTATTGGGCATATCCATCTACCTTCTTCTAAAGCACTGAGACTCATCATGATTGAACTTATTGCAATAAGTACACTTGGTTTTGTCTGTCTTTGATTTCCCCTTAGGTGAAGGAGGTGGGCTAGAGGATTGCTGGGAAGGAGAATTCTTCCAAGATTCTATAGATGGTGATACCTATTTCTACTCTATTTTCTGTGGAGATGGGTGAGAAACCAAGCCATGGATCATAAAACCTAAAGCATCATTCAACTGTTGAACCTTTGATTGCTCTCGAGTCAACCGATCACAAAAGGCCACAAAGGAAGGCATATTGTTCCTAGGGCCCAAGGCATCCATAGTGGAATAGAAAGTGGAGGAGAAAATCTGGAACTCTCCATGAAGCTTTGAGAGTATCAGAAAGATACACTCATCATCTAATTTGGTCTTCCCACATCCCTATAAAAGTGATCGGAGAGCATTGAACTTCATCAAGAAGTCCTCAATGGTGGAAAAACTATCAGGAGACAAGGATGTCAACTCTGCATCAAGCTGAAGTGCCCTGAATGCATTCACTATGCCAAAAAGATCTACAAATATTCCCCAATAGGCGTGAGGAGTGGTCAAACCATCCAGATGAAATAGGAGGCTGTCTAAAATGTGTACTATAATCAAACCCATGGCTTCATCCATTTTGTTCCTATGTTGAAGGACCTCAAAAGGACACTGTAGAATAGGTTGGTTCTCAGCCAGACATGACCATAAGCCATGTGACATGAGTAGCCTAGTCATGTGTGCTTTCTAGGTGTGATAATTGTGTGGTGTCAGCCGAGCCACAGAGGGGTCCAACATTGAGAGAAGAAGTAGACAAAAGTAGAAGGGTCATTTCTAAATTAAATTATAGAAAGAAAATGCACCCCCCCACAATGTATAATTCTATCCCCCACATACAAAAAATAAACAAGTATAGAAAGCACAAAAAATGAGAACAAAACATGGACGCCAGATGTAGAGAGGGAGGAAACTAAAGCCGCTACTTCAATGCCAAAAAAGATAGCTCAAATGGCTGAATCATAAAATGATACTAGCATCATCACGTTTGGCTTAGAAACACCTTTCTAATGATATTTTGTTTTCTGAAAACAGACACCGTATGCACAAGTTACGACCGAAAAACCAACTGCTCCTCTAAAAATGAGCTCTCTGGAAAAAACCAGTCACGGCAAAAAATTTGACGGTCAAACAATCGTCACAGGGCCCAGAGAAAAATTTGACAGCCGTCTGCACATCGAGGGCCTGTCTCGCCATAAAAAAAATTCCGGTTGCCAGAAAAATAGAAGTCGCCGAAAAAATTTCAAAAACTGTCGGCAAAAAAAATCTGGCAGGTGACGTTAGTAATGACATCACCGCTATGTGCATGGTGGCGGGCTGGTGGTGGGCCGGTTGCTGTCACTGGTGGCAGTGGCGGCTGGGCTGCTCCCAGGTGGCAGCATCGCTGCTGGCTGCTCCGTTGGTGGGCAGCTCAGGTAGGGTAGGGGTGGCGCGGCGGTGGCCACCTCAGCTGCGTCATACGAAGCCCCAATAAACCTAAAAAAACATGTTTTTATTCCATTTTTTTTATTTTTTTCTTGATTTGTGTGTTGTACGACCTAAGAGGAAGAATTTTTTTCCCAGAGGTCATTATGGCCAAAAATAACAAACTTTATATGATTTTTGACTCTCCCAGGCCTTCTGAGCACAATGGTGGAGTCCGTTTTGGCTCAAAGTGCTCTAGAAAATAGTGCCTCCTCCAAAATGAAGAAAAAAAACCTAGAGAAGCTGTGTTTTTGTCTTCAAATCATGGCTTCAAAACCCTCAGACCAGACAGCAACAAGGAAGCTCTGATACCATGTAGGATTTGAGAGACAAATCCACAGAACCTGAAGAACACCTGCATGCAAGAAACATGTAACAAGAAAGAAGCAGGAAGAGGGAAGGAGAAGAACTCAGAAGTTTCTCAAGAAGTGAGAGCTAAATTGTAATTTGAATTAATGAAAAAGAAACTACAAATTTCAACCTATAAAGGTTAATGAAACCCTAAAAACTAGAAAAGCTAAGTTGCACATTAATAATTAATATAAATATTAATTATAATGCACCTAAGAGATAGCTTAAGTAAACTAGAGTAATAAACAACTTAATTAATTAAATCAAAGTGATCTAATTAATAAGTGTAAATAGATAATTACTCTAACAATACTAAGACTGAGCAATTAATTCAAATTGAGGCCGAATAGGATTTTGAGCTGGCAATTGATGATTTCAAGGTAAAAGATAAATTTTGTTATTTGATCAAATGGTTATGAAAATTCAAGGAAGATTAGACAAAAAATATTGAAATGTGTTTTTAACACAACTGTTAAGGAAGGATCAAGTAGGAAAATAAACAATAAGTGGCAAGATCTGAAGGATGAAAATTAAATGAGCTATGATGTCTATATAAGAGACAAGAAATTCATTTTGAACACACACCTGAAGTACATACATGCAAATTTTATGCATGACTTATCAAACTGGTTAAAGATAGAATCGAGCATTTTCTGAAGACATAACTGAGCCACAGAGGAAAGAGGATTACCAAGCTAAACAAGTATGAAGTATGAGATGAACTGAAGAAGTACAAATTGATTAGAGGTATTATGACCTAGCATAGATCTGAATATCTGTAAAATAGAGTTGTATTTGAATCAGATCACTACTGTATCAATTTAAGTATTGTTGCAGATAAATCTCTTAAATGAGTAGGATAGTGAAGTATTTATTATAACATTCAGAGAATGTTGAGTCTTTTCTTGTTGACCCCATAGTGAAAGCATGGTCAAGCGAGAACTTTTAGTTTTAAATCCTCTAACAAGGTCACATTTAACAATGTGCATTGTAACCTTTAACAGGGTTGGCTCTTCAACGAGCTCACTTCAGAAGAGTGAAAATATTTTGGGTTACCGATCCTAGGTTGTTTTTCCCTTAGCAATGTTTCCACATTAAAAATATTTGTGTCAATGTGCATGAATGTTGTGGATTTTTATTTTACTTTACACATTACTTTATTGACCTAGATCAGTAATCACAGTATTAATTTACTGATATTCAGGAAACACTATTGATGATATTTTGAGATTACAGAATACATTTTCACCGAGCTGAGTTTTATATTTGAATTTGTTTTGGTATACATCTAGAGAAATTTGGCACTGTAGGATAATTTGTGAGGAGAATGATTCTAACTGATTCACCCCCCCCCCTCTCAGTTATTCTAACATATACATCACTAATTTTGAACTTGACTTTTCATGATCATAGATCTTGTAACAAACTTTGCCTTCATCCTTAGCATCTTCTTGATCTCTGTGCCTTCGCATTAATTCATTCTACTCCTTGTTTCCAATCTTTGTTCATACTTTGTTCCGTTCTCGGTGACTTTGGTGCATATCTTCACTCAGTGTTTGACTAACTTTTCTTAGTTACCAACTTCTCTCGGTAACTATCATTTCTTTGCTCAACCGAGTATGACTTCACTTCTCGATAACTAGGTTGTTCCCTTTACCGAATTAACCTTTCTACTTTACCGACTTAACAACATCAAATGTTAAGTAAAAAAAATTATACTAATAGTTCCTTATCATTGTTTGATCTTTATTATCTACCCAATTAAGTTCCTCTTTGATTGATATGGAAACTTAATATAAACCATAAATCAATTTCTTGACATCAATGACAAACTAACACTTGATCTAACCATCTTACTTGTTTGTATTCTTCTAAACTTGATCTTCATCACCATTACCATTAGTTGGTTAATGATCTCCCTCTTTGGCATCGATGAAAGCACTATCAATTGACAATGGTATACTATGATCTCTCTATACTATATATGCTCCCTCTTAGCTTATTCTTCCTCTTTTCCTTATGTCACATTCTCCCTCTTACATGTAGTCTCCTTTACTTGTATGCATAACTTACTTCTCCCTTGTACTTACTTCTCCCTTGTGGAGTCATCAATTATATAAGTCGCCCTCTTTCACAACAATTCCAAAAATCCTTATTCCCAAAATATTTTTCAGGTAGTGAATCATACCTTGCATGTACTTATTTCTCTTTGCATACATAAATCCTTTCAGAACTTTAGGCATCACCTAAAGTGTGATCACTCAGCATCAACTCAAAATTGAGATATTTGAATGTATCCTATAATTGATGCAACATGCCTCTTTCATTAATGAATGTTAGATAGGGGTGGCACCCCTAATTTACCTCTGAGATACTCAAAAGCATCCTTCAGTAGTGGCTTGGTGAATATGCCAGCAAGCTTCTCTTTTGAATTCACATATTCTAACATTACAAGTTTGTCTTGTACTTTCTCTCTCAAGTAGTGATACTTGATAGATGTTTTCTTCATCTTTGATTGGATTACCAAATTCTTTGATATGTTTATAGAACTTGTATTGTCACAATAGTGTTAGAATAACTGAGAGGGGGGGTGAATCAGTGGCCTCAAAAATTAATCCAATAAACCATCCAAAACTTTATATCTCAAATATAAACCTCTAGTTATCTTTAGTCCTACAAGATGAATGCCTTTAAACAATCTTATCAAATAACTACTACTCAGAGTTCACTGTTAATCCTTATTCTTTAGTTTTACCGATTAGCGGTCTAGCCTTTACCAAAATAGAGTAAATAACTTAGTGTTTACCGATCATCCTATTTTAGTAATGTGTAAAGAAAAACATCAAAGCAATGAACCATATACACATTTGACACATGGATTTTTAATGTGGAAACCTTGTCAATGGAAAAAAAACTTGGGACCGGTAACCCAAAATTTTCACTCTTCTGAAGTGAGCTCGGTGAAGAGCCAACCCTGTTAAAGGTTACAAACACAATGTTAAGTGTGACCTTGTTAAAGGATTTAAATATAATAGTTTATCACTTGATATCTGGCATTTCACTATGCTATCTTCATGACTAAAATTTTTGATACTCCTTGGGATGTATCTCAATATACAAAGGATTGTTAAGTCCTACTCAGTTAAGAGACTTTCTGATCCAATGGTTAAACTGAAATAGTAAATGATATGTTCATAAATACAACTTAGAATTTGCATATGTTCAGATCTATTGTAAGCTCATAATACCTTTATGATCAATGTTTCCCTTCAATACCTTTGCTCCATTTCTTTATGCTCGGTGATGATGTGCTTCTCTTTTTCTTGGTGTCTGCAAAAATTTTTAGCTCTATTATTTAGCTTGTATGATCAGGATTGTATGAAGACTTCTTATCTTCACCAATATTCTCTTTCAACATCTTCTTCTCTATTCACCTCTTTATTCATAATGAATTATCTTGTCTCTTTATAGACATGATTTTGACCATTTCTAGGTCCTTGTCTTTCTTGTTCTTGACGTGATCTGGAAATATCACCATTCTTGCTTTAAATCTTGCTTTAGTTTTATCCCACAGATTTCTCCTTGAAAACTGGAATAAAAATATCTTTAAAACTCTAGCTTATCTCTTTCTTTTAACTTTTCGAGGAAAACAATGTAATCAACCAATTAACTCCATATTTAGCTCCTGCCAGCTAAGTCTTTTTTCATTTTTGAACTCCAGTTCTGATCAGTGATTTAACTCCTTGTTTTCCTGGTCTTGACTTCAGTTGTCCTCGGGCATCTCTATCCATCAGGGTTGTCTGTCCGTTGGGAAACATTGTGACTTTCAGTTATGCTTGGGTATCACTTAGGTTCTCATTGGTAATTCATGCTCAATTATCTTTCTCGGTTTACACTGTGACTCTTCTCTCGGGGTTCTCTATCCATCGGTGTGCACTGTCCATCGGTGTTTGTTGTCACTTGGTGTATACTGAACTTTTATGCATTACTGATAACATAACCTTTATTTCTTTGGTTCTTTTAAGTCTTTGAAAATATGTATATAACCAATCAGATTATATCAATTTGACATCAATGGCAATACAATACATTAACTGATTTAATGTCTTGCATTAACTTTCTGCATTTCAGTGATCATCAACTTAACAACTTCAAACATTCAATCAGTTATAGTTCATCAAATATATAGTGAGTGCATTGGTGATCTCTTCTTGCATACCTTCTAGTAGTTGTTTGATCCAAATAATACCTGCACAAATAATAGCTCCAACAACATACTCAGCCTTAATAGTAGACTATGATATACAACTTTGTTTCTTTCCTATCCATGTAACTAGTCTTTCTCCTATAAAGAAAGCTCCTCCGCTTGTACCCTTTTTGTCATCAATGTTTCTAGCCCAATCAACATAAGTATAGACTTTCAATTCAAATTATCCTACTTTATTGTATAGTAGGCCAAAATCTTTAGTGCCTTTCAGATATCTAAAAATTCTCTTCACTAGAGACATATGTGTTTCCTTCAGATCGGAAGAAAAACTTGCAACAATTCATATTGCATGAGAAATATTCGGTCTGTTCTGCACTATTTATTGCAACTTACCATTCATGGTTTGGTAGAGTGTCTCATTGACTTCTTGTGACTCATCCTCTTTAGATAACTTGTAGCCAATGACCATCAGTGTTCCAACTAGTTTTGAGTCATCCGTACAAAAGGTCTTTAGGATCTCCTTATTATATTTTTCTTGTGTAATATAGATCCCATCCATTACCTGTTGAATTTGAAGTCCAAGAAAGAACTTAATCTCTCCAATCATAGACATTTCAAACTCCTTTCTCATCTCCTTGGAAAAATCTCTGCACAATGTGTCATTGCCTCCAATGATAATGTCATCAACAAATATCTCATCAATTAAAACTTTGTTACTACTATCACATTTTAGATACACATTGTTGTTGTCACTAGTTCTTTGAAATATTTTTTTGATTAGGTATGAATGAAATCTCTCATACCATGCTCGTGGTGCTTGTTTCAAGCCATACAATGCTTTTGGCAATTTGACTACCATGTCTCGGTTAGCATTCTCAAAAAATCCTTTAAATTGTTCAATATATACTTCCTCTTCAAGAATACCATTCAGAAATGCAGACTTAACATCCATTTGATAAACTTTGAATCCCTTATAAGTCATATATTCTAGTAGAATCCATACTCCTAATCTAGAAAAAGGTGCAAAAGTTTCACCATAGTCAATTCCTTCTTCTTGTGCGTACCCTTTGCAAACTAATCTTTCTTTATTTATGATTACATTACCATGCTCATTCAGCTTATTTTTGAAAATCCACTTAGTACCAATTACATCCTTATCTTTTGGTCTTGGTACCAAAGTCCATGTATTATTATTTTGAATTTGATCTATCTCTTCCTTCATTGCTTTCATCCAATCTTTACTTTCTAAAGCATCTTTTACTTTTCTCAGTTCAAGTTCAGATATCAAGCATGTGTTTTCTCTTACCTTGCTTCTATTCAGAACTCCAGCAGTATTATCTCTGATGATTTTACTCTATGAGTTGTATCTCTTTACATATCTTGTCAACATAGGCTTGCTAGCTGGTGATATCTCTTCATTTCCCTCATTTGGTGGAATTTCTCTCTGTTCATCTTCTTCCTCAGTTTGTTATTTCGGTAAGGTGTTATGAATCTCCATTTGTACATAAAAAAATCTTTGATAATCCCCAGGTTCCTTCTTGTTCCCTTCATCATTCTTCTCTGCAAATTCATCAATCCTCACATTTGCACTTTGTACAATTTTATTAGTATTCTTATTCAAACATTTGTAAGTTTTTCTCTTTGTAGAATATCCCAAAAATATTCCTTCATCTCCTTTAGAGTCAAATTTACCATCTCTTGCATCTTTAAGAATATAAAACCTACTTCCAAATAATTTGAAGTAACTTACATTCAGTTTGTGTCCATACTAGATCTTATAAGGTGTTTTGTTAGTTCCATTCTTCAGTTGTGCTTGGTTACGTGTATAAGTAGCAGTTCTTACTGCTTCTCTCTAGAAGGTTTGAGAAATATCATTCTCAATCATTAGTGTCCTAGAATAATCCACAATGGAAATGTTTCTCCTTTCAACTATATCATTCTATTTTGGTGTTCTAAGTGAAAACATCTGCCTCTTTATACCATGTTCATTACAAAAGAGTGTAAATTCATCAAATGTAAACTCTCCGCCTCTGTCAAATTTAAGACATTTCATATGTCTCCTTGTTTCTTTTTCAACTCTAGCCTTGTACCACTTAAACATTTGAAATGCATCAGATTTTTCTTTTAAAAACATAACCGATATCATTCTAGAATAATCATTAACAAACAATATGAAGTATCTATCTCCATAGTAGCTCAGTGTTCTCATGGGGCCACATAGGTTGGTGTGTACTAATTCCAATATCCCTTGTGTCGTATAGGATTTTCTTTTTAAGCTTGATTTATTCATCTTACCTACTTGACATCCCTACACATTACATTCTCAGGTTTGTCTAGACTTGGTAGACCTCTTACTCTATTCTTTTTACTCACTTTGAATAAGTTGTAAAAATTAACATGGCATAGCCTTTTGTGCCATAGCCATGCATCTTCAATCTTAGAAAATAGAAAACTCTTTATGGATGTGTCAACGTAGAATAATTTACCTTTATATTGACCTCCAGTAGCAATCAGATTTTCCTTCTAATCAAATATTTTAACCTTCTTATTTTGAAATTCCAGTCAGTGACCTATATTATTTAACTATGCCACACTCAACAAATTGTATTTCAGGCCTTCAACCCAATAACCATTATCACATTTAGTATTTTTTATTAGAATTATAGAACCTTTTTCCTTCACAGGATATGGGGCATCATTTCCAAATCTAACATTACCACCATTATGCTCTTTCAAAGTAATAAACTTATCTGTATCACCAGTCTTGTGGTGTGAGCAACCGATGTCTATAATCCATGTATCATTTTTACTTACTTGTGATATTGGGGATTTTTCTTCAATGTACCTTTCTTCATCAGACTCATCTTTAGTAAAAACATAAACAACTTCGTCTTCATCATCGTCGGTGTCATCATTAGATGAATCTCCTTCAACAATGTGGCATGCTTTCTTTCCTTTGTTATTAAAGTCTCTGAATCTTATAAATATATTCTCAGTCTTCTTGTTGTCTCTTTTATCTTTCTTATCATTATTATTAGGACAATTGGAATCTATGTGACCAATATTATTGCATAAAAAACATTTCAAAGGTAGCTTACCTCTGTACATTCCTTTACCTCTCGGTAGCCTCCTAGCCAATAATGCTTCAAACTCAGCTTCATTCTTTTCATCTTTAGCATATAGATCTTCAAGCTCACTCTTACAACTATGAAATCTTTCACTAGCACTACTTGCATATCCATCACTAGATCTAGAATCACTAGACTTCCTAATAGTCAAGGATGATTTGAATGTAGATTCAATCTTAGAAGTAGCAGGAAAACTATTATCAAAATCATTTAGCTCAAAATAAGTTAGCTTACCGATTTTAGTATCCAAAGTAACAACCATCTGTGGAATGGATCTCATCTCTTGAATAGCAGACACTCGAATGGCATAGATAGGTAGAATTTTTCTAAGCATCTTTCTTGTAACATCTCCTTCATTAATGGTTCCACCAGCACCTCTAATAGTAATAGCAATCTCCTTTAGTCTTGTGTTATATGTTGTGATGTTTTCTCCTTCTTTCATTCTCATTGATTCAAACTATCCTCTTAAGATTTTAGCCTTATCTTTCTAAACATTTTGATCTCCACCAAAAACCATTGTGAGTATATCCCACATCTTCTTAGCAGTATCACAACCTTCTAAATCATTGAACTCTAAGTCGGTGAGGGTATAAGCTACCTCTATCATCACTTGTGTATTTTCTTATCTTTCTCTTATATTATCAAGTGTCAGAGGATCAAATGGTGGAGGTGAGTACTCATTGTCAAGATGATTTAGTGCACAATCTCCAATACTAGATATGTGAAGCCTCATTCTGTTCTTCCATGTAGAAAAGTTATTCCTATTCAACTTCGGTGCTTCCTTCTTACACATCTTTGGATCTTTAACTCAAGTACCTTTAAACTTATCTTCTCGGAGTACTAGCTCTGATAGAAATTGTTGGTTTACCCTACTAATGATGGCTTACTGAGAGGGGGGGGTGAATCAGAAAATATTGAAACTTAATACTTTAAATCTAAACCTCTGATTCAACTCGGTGATTCAAATAAAAGCAGCAACCAAAACTTTTAAACACTTCACAAACTTGATAAACATCATATAACATAAGAAAATGGCATTCACAGTAATAAAGCATCATATGTAACACAAGATTTAACGAGGAAAGCCAATTTGGGAAAAACCTCCGTGGGAATAGTTGTAATCACCTAAAATTAGTCTAGCAAACCTATAGCCGCTATTTCTAATTAATTGGTCTTAATAAATATTAAATCAAAGACATTTATTGCTAAACCGTAATTATGAGAGAACTTAATAAAATTATCTTACATAATCTTAATCTTGACTTGTTGAATCAAATCATCAAATTCCTAAGCCAAAAATTCATAAAACATTCGGATAAATCAAAAAGTCCTAAGTCCCTCTTTAAATAAAAAATGTGAACCCATTCACACATGTGTGATCACTCAAAAATCAAATAAAACAAATAAAAGGGAAAATGACAAATTTTTCGCATCCTCCACAAGGTTGACCGATAAAAAGCATTCCACTTAGCTCACATGGATTGAGGGAAGTTGCATCTCCACTATTGGTCATTCCCTTTTACCTCTTAATCTCAACTATCCATCCCTTGGAATTTTCTATAAAAGGGATAGCTCCCTTTGCTCATGATATAAAAGAAGATTTAGAGTAGAGTTATAATGCTATTTTCATTCTAGAATCTCATTGTGCACTTGTAGTTCTTACTTGCATAGTAGTTTACTTGCATTCTTACATTGTTTAGCTTCATTTTTTAGTTTAATGGCATCTTAGTTTCCTTTAATAGCTTAATGGTAGATGCATTGTTCTTCTCATTAATAGCTTAATCTTTCATTTTAGTCTCATTCCTCATAGTTTCTATGCATTTAGTTTTTTAGTTCATGCATTTTCATCTTCAAAAGATTTTTGAGAGCAAAGCATGCAAATCTATGCATCTTTCTCACTCTTACATTCAATATTCCATTTTGGATTAGTCAAGTCACTAATTTTCTATGTCCAATCTGATGGGCAACTCATTAGAATCACACTTGCTTCAACTAGGAAGCAATAATCCAATTTCAAGGGTTTTTATGCTATACTTTATCTTCATCTTAATACTATCCCCTTTGATGTAATGGTTTATTGAAGTGTTTTCTTGCATATTCTAATCACATATTTTACCACACACACATTTTGCACCCATCGTGGGGTAGAAATTTCTTTTTTTTGCCTCATTTTCACAATTTTCTCACATTTTGATGAAATTGTGTTCATTGTCGTGCGAATCTTGATTCCAGCTCATACCACAATTCATGGGGCAGTAGTTTTTCGTATGGTGATATACTATTTGTCATACGAGTCTGATTTGCATTTACTTTTTCATTTGGGATTATTACATTTGTTGTACGGGCCTTGATTGATGTATGTTTTGTCGTATGAGAGCATACTATTTGTTGTACAAATTTCAATAACAATCTAGTCTTTGTGATTTGTTGTTTTAGGAATAGAGAGCATTTTTAGGGGTCTTCTCGAGCTAATTTTGGTTTTTTGACTCTTGGCATGTTTTGTGTGATCTTTTTACTCCCTATTTTTGCAGCTTAACTAGTTTTTGCAGGACTTTTTGGATGAAGATTCGCTTGTCAAAGTCTCACTAGCACACTTTTCTTTGAGGTTACTAACATTTTTTTTTTTGTAGGATGCCTCTTGAAAGAAAGAAAGTTGTGCAAATTACTAATGCTTGTGCTTGCAGGTTGCCTTGATTTCATCAACCAAAAAAATTGTGTTCTTTCTTAGATGATTTCTTAGGCACATAGTTTAACTAGGGTGTTGTTTGTTTGTGTGAAGCTATACATTAGGGGATTATGCTCTTCTCTCTTTGAGAGAATCAAAAACCAAAATATGTTTGATTGAGCTTGATAAAATAACACTTTTATTTTGGCTAAATGAACATGTTCTTGATGTGTTTGGGAGACACTATGTAGTATGAGAGTATGCTCTTTTCCCTTATGGAAAATTAGAAATCTTGACCTTCATTAGCTATCCATTTACTTTTCTTGCATTTACCTTTAGAGGGCCTGCCAAGAGAGAAATCTTTTGGGAACGACCCAAGTGGGGAACAAGCAAACCCAACTACTCCACCCCACTATAATAAAATTCCATCTTCAATCCAAAGAGAGGGAAGACATGGCTATTTTCTATTCCTAATGCTTCTTCATGTGTAGGGCCTAGTTGCCTCAATCTTGCTAAGCAAGACTACATTTGAATAGGCGATTGTAGGGCCATTTTTGGTCTCAATCTTGTTTACAAGACTGCAAGGGGAATACATTCAACTTGTGTAGGGCCAATAGGTCTCAATCTTTCTTGCGATACTATGAATTTTGGGTGCTTTTAGGGCTATACACCTTAATTTCACTTACAAAACTACAGGGGATAGTCATGAACCGGTGTTCTTACTAGACACTTTTAGATAGAGGCTACCCGACTCACCTCCAAAAGTATCATAATCTTTGTACAAGGATTGATCCTAGTGGATTACCCAGATCACCTGACGATTTTACACTCATCATATGTATTCCCAAGGATTGTCTAAAGCATGAATGTGGCATGACGGAGCCTATGCAATTCAATCATTGAGTCTCCTTTCAAAACCCACAATGTGCATAGTCCTAGAAAATGCCAATATAACTTTCTGTGAGGTGAAGAAATATCAAGCACATGCAAATATTTTGATACTAAGCCAATTTGACTCTAGGGGTAGAAAGTTCTTGATTATCTCCTCTTTGTTTTTGGTGTCCTTAGACAATTTGAAACTTGACACTATCAACAACAACATTCTTGACAACATAACACATCGTCTGAAATTGACATTTGAACAAAAAACACAAGTGGCAAATTGTCTTGGGTATCCTTTGCAATCTTATCACAACAATTTCTAGTTCTTGACTGCATGACTTGTCTCACCCAACATCTCTCCTCGTAGTCTCTCATATGATCTCGCTGTTCCTATGCTTTTTCATCCACAATCCATTGCAAATCAACTTGGTCACAAGTGTCATCCAGCATGTATTTAGACCTCACAATGTGATACCTTGTACCTTTTTCAACAAATATTTTCATCTTCTTTACTCAAGCTATTGGACAAACGATCATTCAGACACCTTTGGCATTGATATCATCAGCCTAGTCATTCTGGGATTTTAATTGTGATTTTCTTTCATGGTCCTAATGAGAAGTCAAAAAAACAATCTCGATTCTAAGAGAAAAGTTTTCGATGATCTTGCTCAAGGACCACCTTCCTATCAAAAACCCAAAACAACTTACAAAATCCTGAAAAAGGACACTTTGGTTCCATAGGAGACAGTGCCCTTGTTTGATCAATCAACCTTGGTTTCAAACAACATATCAACAATATTGGCTTATGAGTGGGGGTCTCAACATGACTAGCATAGTCAACATATCACTGTCTCCTCCTCCATAGAAGATCCCACTGAGCAAGAGATTTAAAAGTTTCAACAAGACAAACACTTTCAAAATATGATGCACACTCTCATGCAATTAGACAAGGACAAGTACTTTGTACATCTTGCATCAACATGTGTCAAACTTCCACCTGACTTTGACATTGAGGGACTCATATAACAAGAGGATTCCCCCATCAACATTCTCAATCAACAATTGTAAGACATGAGGTGTGAAATTAGGGAATTAAAGAAAGACAAAGAGAAACCTCCTAGTAAGTATTCATTGGAATCCATATTTTCATTCCCGTTTGCTAAAAAATTGCACATGCCATCATTCCCCCCTAAGGTTAAAATTCCTAAATACAAAAAGTATAATGGGGAAGGTGACCCTCAAGATCATGTAAGAGAATTATGTTCACTTAGTATGGAGTTCAAGCATGAAAGGACATATTTGATGAGATTATTCCCACGAAGTCTCAGTGGCCAAGCCTTGGAATGGTTTACGAAGCTCACACTTGGTATTCAAAAATTTGAAAAGATTGTACAGAAATTCATCCAACACTATTCTTATAACATCCTACACATGGTCACAATGTTGAATCTATGCAACACTAAGCAACACGTTGGTCAACCATTTGTAAAATTTCTTCATAGATGGAGAAAAATATTCATGATATATCCCAGACAAATACCTGAATCAGAAAATATTGATATCTTCATTAACAACCTAGTTCCCAAGATGAACTATGTAAAACAAATGCAAAATCACACCTCTTTTAGTGACTTATTTGACAGCGCTATTAGGATCAAAGTTGTTCTTGTGAAGAAAGGAGAACTCACCTTGAACAAAGATGTTAAAACTTCTAGCAATAGAAAAAAAGAAGATAAGAGCAAATACTGGAATAAGAACCGCAATGTGGTCAATGATGGCATGGTTGACTCACCTGAATAAAAACCTAAGGAGCCAGTGCTCAATCTCACTAGTAGCATTCAGGATGCTAAGCTCAACACAACTACTACCAGTTCTTCTAAGAACACCCAAGACTCTCAGAAAGACAAAGCGCCCTGGATGCCATGACCTAAGGAAAATTTCACTCCCCTTGGAGAGCCTCTTGAGGATTCATTGAAAATGTTGGTTGCCCATAAGATCATCACAATACCTAACTCAAAACCTTGGGAACCTGAAGTTAAGCCCAAGTGGTGGAACGATAACCACTACTGTGAATTTCACAAGAATAAAGGGCATTTGATGAATGATTGTATGAAGCTAAAACACGTGATACAAGATCTGATTGACAATAAGACCATTAAATTCAGTACCAACAGATCAAACAATGACCATAAGGCTTTCAAATAACCTTTACCCTCCTATGAGAAAGGAGAGTATTCAAAAACTCAAGGAGCTATGGTCAACCATACCTACACAAACAATGACAATGTGATTCACAAGCTTTAACCCTCTGATCAATCGATCAATGTCATTATTGTCAAATATAAGGAATCCGAGTCTACTAACGTGGTTACTTGCAATCAGTCCAAGGTTACTCTTAAGGGTGTAGAATCTACACGCAACAATACTATTGCACCAAAAAGCAAACCTTTGTCATCAAAACAAGCTTCTATATCACTCCCTGCTCAGAAATACAATGTTGTTGATCAATTAGAATGCACTCCCACTCACATCCCATTCTAGAATTGCTCAAATTGTCACCATTAGACAAGGAAATTCTTGAGACTTCTTCTTTTGGAGACAAATGTACTGAAGGATATTAATGTTAGTTCATTCCAAACCATGGTAAATCATCTAACTTCCTCACATTACCTGTCCTTTTAAAAAGAGGATGACAAAGTGCTTAGTCACATGCATAATCAACCTGTACATATAGAGGTCTTAATTCAAAAACATAGAGTCAAACATGTTTTGATAGATGGAGGTGTTGGTTTGAACATTTGTACTCTCAAGCTTGTGAGAGCACTAGGTTTCTTCAAACTTGCTATTGATCCCAAAAGGAAAATCACTATAAAGGCATACGATGATGAGGAAATATCATAAAAAGGACTAGTAGTGCTACCCATCAGAGTGGGGTCGATTGAATGAGATGTTGTTTGTCAGGTGTTAGATTTACCTTTGGCATATAATATTCTTCTAGGAAGGCCTTGGATTCATGACATGCAAGTTGTTCCTTCTACATACCACCAATGTGTGAAGTTCCCACATAATGGGGTGGAGATCTCTATCTCAGTTGACAACACCTACTCTTGTAACGCCTTGAAGTAGGCATAAATTATGGTCCCTCATAACAAGGAAGTGTCCCATGGACCAACATCTGAGAATTCTCACATAGCACTTATGAAGAGTTTTGGAGCAAAATTGCAAATTAAAAGCACAAGTATGGGGAAGTATGAGTTATCCATGACTCACCTCCCTATGTCTCCTAGGTCTTACGTAGTTCCATCATCATCATTTAAACCATGAAGTGGTCAAAAACTATAAATATATGAAGGGATCGGCGTGGTCAAGGCTCGCGCCCCTCTCTCTAAATGAAGAAAATGAGGAAAAAGTCACCCTAGCATGGCTATATAAAGGAAAAGACCAAGATCAAGAAGTCAAGAATGTCAAGATCTATCGAAAGAAATATGGAAAAGGTTATCAAATTGCTAAACAAATGGGTTATAAAGGGAAAGGACCCCTGGGAAAAGACAAAGGATTGCTACACCCTATACATACTGAGTGTCAAAGTCCCATGGATAAAACAAGAGTAGGATCAAATGAACAGAGATTCCATCCTTCAATTAGAAACATCCCTACAAATTCTTACATGGACATATTTGAGGATGAGAGTGAAGATGACATAGAACTCCTCCCATGGTCTTTCGAAATCCTATTTCACGTTCAAGATCCACAATATCAAGGGGAACCATATATCCCATAGTCATTCAACAATCACTCTAGAGCTCACTTTAAACCAAATGAATCCTCATCTCCTATGTTACAGGAAGATGCTCAAATGATAGAAGTAGAGACAAAAAATCATGCCCAATAAGATGACCTACCTATGAGAGGGACTGATTCAAAGCAAGAGGCAGAAACTAAAATCAGACATCCAAACTAGGGAAACTTGTTCCAATCTCTCATGTACTAGATCTCAATCATTTCTCAAGTGACCAAGTGCATGCTCTTGAGAAAGATCCAACTCAAGCATGAAATGGTGAGATTAAACAAGATGGAAATGTCAAATAACTCCAGTGATAGTACGGTTGCTTCAGCAACACTCTCCCGATATTTGGAAACACTTGAGCACAGTCACATTCAATATAACTATTGGGGAAATGTGGGGAATGATTTAGAGGAAATAAATCCTACCTAGGGGAAAACTGTGGCTCCTATCCATATTCTAGATCTACCCCATTCTATTGAAGTAGACTCTCATGAGTATGAGTGAGATTCTTTGTCTGATGCTACCATTGATTATCGAATTGATGTCATCCATAAATATGATCCTCAATTCGAACCACGAGAAAGTTCTAATGCCGCTCAAGCTTCTAAAGAAGAGTTTGACTCAGATTCAGAAGATGATGACAAACCTCCCCTTCCTCCTAATATAAATTGGAAATTTGGAGATAATAGCATAAATACTCTTCCTTCAGCACTTAAGAACTTTGAGGAAGAAGATGGAACAACTTGGAGCCTTGAAGATATTGGCATGACCCTTCATTCGCACCTCTGGTCCTCAATAGTTGAAATTGTATCACTAAGTACTCTTCTGGAATGGGTGGTTTCTTGCGAAGCAAGTCAGAATGCTAATTCTAGGTTGGTTGGGTCAAACTCACATAATAATAACAATGACTCCGCTAATGTTGTGAGGAAAAATTGTGGTCTAGGTAGTCCTTCTGAGAGTGTCATAACAAATCTTCTCTTACCTGTTGAGAACCTTGATCTTGATAACTCAGTGCTATCCTTGGAACCTATTAAGTCTTTTCCTCTTGTCCATCCCAAGCTGATTGAATGGAGCCAGGAAGAACCCTTAAACTTGATTTCTATGCCCAATCACTATACCTTGGATTTCTATCTGAATTCTATTGAACCCTTCACCTCTTCTACTAGTGCAATGAGGGTGAACATGGCAGAGGGGGACATCAAGTTTCTCAACCTAAAAAGGAAAAAAAAAAAAAAGAGGTGTGATGGTGAAAAACACTTTGTGGTAGTATCAGAACCAAAAATAGTAAAAAAAAATGTCATATCCAATTGTGAAAACCTCTTTGAGGCACCAGAGGATGGAAAACTTGATCTCTTTCCTAGTCACTTTCAAGAATGATCCTCAGTATTGATAGAAACAACACAACCAAATCTAGGAACAATAGAAGCACCTCAGTTGATCTATTTGGTATAATCTCTATCTTAACATGAGAAATAGGAATTTACCCAGTTCTTCATGAGAAATAAAATCAATTTTTCTTGGTCCTAGTCAGAAATGTTGGGACTTGACATAGATTTGATCATGCATCACTTGTCGATCGCTCCATGAGTCAAACCAATAAGTAAAAGCTTTGAAAGATGCAACCTCATGTAGCATTACTAGTCAAGGATGAATTAGAAAAATTACTGAAAGCTAAGTTCATTCATGCTATAGCATATGTTGATTGGATCTTTAATATTGTGCATGTAACTAAGCATGATAAATCAATTTGGGTTTGCACAGACTTTAGAGATTTGAACAAAGATTTTCCCAAGGACGACTTTCCATTACCCAATATTGGCATGATAGTGGACATCACGGTAGGATATGAGATGTACTCCCTAATGGATGGCTTTTTGGGTTACAACCAAATATGGATAGCTCCTAAAGATATAGATAAAACTCTTTCATATGTGCTTGGGGCACTTTCTGTTGGAATATCATGCCTTGTGGTCTCAAGAATGCTAGGGAAACATACCAATGAGATATGAATACCATATTTCATTACATGATGCATAAGAATATGGAATACTATGTAGATGACACCTTGGTAAAATCATAAAGAATAATTACTCACCTGGCTGATCTAGAAAAGATTCTTGATTGAATGGAACAGTTCAAGCTCAGGCTAAATCCTAAGACTATGCTTTCAGTGTAACTTTCGATAAGCTCCTTGGGTATATTGTATTAGATAAAGGAATTGAGGTTGACCCTGAAAAGGTAGCAACAATTATGGAAATGCAACCACCTCACAACATCATTCAAGTCAGGATTCAGCAAGGAAAGCTACAATCTATTACGCAGTTTATGTCACAACTTGCAAACAAGGAACAACCTTTCACAAAGACATTGCATAAAGGAGTTACATTCAAATGGGATGTGAGATACATTTTCAACAAATCAAGGGATATCTAGCTAATCCACCTATGTTAATGGCACTAATACTAGGAAAGTGTCTCCTTTTCTACATTTCTATAACAAAAACATCATTGGGAGCTTTTCTAGCACAACATGATGAAACAGGAAGAGAAAGATCTGTATATTACATAATCAGAACCATGGTTTCATATGAACATAATTACACCATTGTTGAAAAATCTTGTCTAGCTATGGTGTTCACTTCTCCAAAGCTTAGACACTACATGTTGGCACATTCTATCAAGCTAATTTCTAAAATTAGTCTTCTAAAGTACTTATTGACCAAAGAAACTCTCACTAGATGACTGAAAAAATGGGTAATGATCCTTAATGAGTTTGATATTGAATATGTGGATAGGAAGGCTATTAAGAAACAAGTTATTGTCAATCATCTGAAAGATGCTCCTGTCACAGATAATCAACCACTGCTTATAGAACTTCCTGATGAATTTATCCTACACCTCACAGAGCATGCATGGAAGATGTTCTTTGATGGATCTTTCACACAAAAAGGCATGGCGCTAGAGTAATTTTCATAACATCTCAAGGCTATAAGATTCCTAAAGCATACAAAATAATGCTCCCTTTCACTAATAACATTGGTGAATATGAAGCTTTGGAAAATGGGTTAAAGATGGTCATAGAGTCAAAGATTAAAAAACTACACATTTATGGTGATTTTCAACTAGTAATTAACGAGGTCAATAATAAATATCAAACAAAAGATGAGAATCTCATACCGTACAAAATCATGATTGACGACCTCAAGAAGTATTTCATGTTCATTACCTTCCAGCAAGTGCCAAGAGAAACAAATGGAGTTGTTGATGCTATGGCTACTCTAGCCTCGATGATACAATTGGAAGAACATCAGTTTTTCTATGAATTCCTGGTGGAAGAGCTCCCTTTCCCTCCGTATGACTCTCTTAAATCCCATATTATCTGCTTAATCATGGGCACTGAACCTTCCCACTATAGCCAAATCTACTCCTATCACTATGACCATATTATCCCTCCTGACTTATCCAAACATGAAAAAAGAAACCTTATAAGGAACGCCTCACATTACTTGATCATGGCAAATGACTTGTATAGAAGAGGTCTCGACAATACTCTCCTTAGGTGTCTAGAACGTGATGAGCATGAACATGCACTAAAGGAAGTCCATGAAGGTATTTTTGGGTCTCACTCAAATGATCTTTCATTAGCTAAGAAACTCCTGTAGGTAGGCTACTATTGGCCCTCCTTGGAAAAAGATGCTATTTAGTTTGCTAAAACTTGCAAGAAATATCACTCATGGTAACCTGATTCATGCTCCCACACACGAGTTGTTACCTTTTATCACCCACTAGCCATTTCAACAATGGGCCTTTGATCTCATAAGGAAAACATATCCCTCTTCCTCTAGTAGACATAAGTTCATTATCACTACAACTGAATACTTTACAAAGTGGGTTGAATCAGTCCCTCTCATTACAGCAACTGGAAAGCAAGTATCCATGTTCATCTTGAACTATATCATCTCCAGATATGGGATACCCTCATGTATCATCACAGATAATGGAGGACAATTTAAAAACAAGGATATGGATGAATTATGTGAAAAGTTCAAAATTAGTCAACACTGCTCCTCTATTTACTATCCTCATGGAAACTGATAGGTTGAGACCTCTAATAAGAATATCTTGAAAATCCTGCGTCGAACAGTTAGTAAATTAGGAAAGGAATGAAATATCCAACTCAATCCAGCCTTATGGGCATACCATACCAGCATCTAAAAAACTACATGGGAAATTCCATTCTCCTTAGTATATGGCACAGAAGTTGTACTACCCATTGAGGTAGAAATACCCTCACTCTGAGTCTCTTTGCATGGACTTGTCACTGATGAACACTATAGGATTTCCAGAATCCAGGAATTTGAGCTACTTGATCAATGCAGAAGAGAAGCATTTGACCACCTAAGAGTCTACTAGAAAAGGATGTCTAGATGTTACAACAAGAAGGTAAGACATAGAGGATTTAGGTTGGAGGCCTTGTACTTAAAGAAAATCCAAAAAATCAGCAACATTGTGAACAAAAGGGAAAGTTTGAACCCAATTGGCTGAGTCCTTTTGCGATCACTGTAGAATTTGGCTGTGGAGCCTATCAACTATCAACTCCAAAAGGGGAAACTTTTAATGATCCCATCAATGCACTCCACTTGAAAAAATTCTACAGCTAGACATTCTAAGTAGTACCTATACAAAGAAAATGATCCTAAAAAAATATCAAAAAATAGTAAAAAGCATAAAAAGTCAAAAACATTTGGAAAAAGTCTTGAAAAAATGATCATCCCAGTGAAAACTTGGCAAACAGGTGCCTTGATGCATCAACAAAAAAATTTAAAAAAAAAATCAAAAAAAGGAAAAAAAAAAAAAAAAAAAAAATACAAAAAATTTGCAAAATCAAAAAAATTTTCTTGGCGAAAACCTAGAAATAGGCACCTTGGTAGAAAAAATAGAAATTTTTCCAAGTGGTGAAAACCTAGAAAATAGGCATCACTTGTAATGAGCGCTCCATCTATCAACGTGTCACTTGACTATCTTGACCTTGGGCAAGAAGTAAAGTTGACATCTTAATTTTGGAACCGATCGACCTCTTGATTATGAGGGCTGCATCTTCATTCCTACATCGGCATACCTTGTCATTTTTCCTAATCCTCCTTTTCTATCATGGTCTTCTAGCCACCTAGTCAGTTTTCCACCGACACACGGTGTTTTTCAACACCTTAACCAACGGTGTTTCTCAACACTCCCTTTTGGACAAAACTGTGTTTTTTCAATACACATCAGACAAAACACTTAAAAATTTGCACAATAACAACAAAGCAACACAACGGTGTTTCTCAACACCCACATCAATAACTTCCACAGACTGAATGCTTGATGATCTTTTTCTTGGATGTTATTTTTTATCAATGAATTTCATACTATTTTCTTTGATTTCTTCTTGTTGGTGTGGTCCCAATGATCCTTGGGTCAAGTAAGTAGGGTGTATGTGGTAAGAGCTTCCATATTCAGGTGGATAAGCCTCACATCCCTCGATCCTACTTCCTTGCATGCTAAGGTGAGGTTGGAACTATCTCCTTTCTTGTTATTTTTCATGTTTACGTAAGAACATACCCATGGTTATCTTGGCTCAGAATGCCTCAGTACTGGTGTATCCTTGCAATATTAACTAGAGACAATATTTAGGTCATCCTAGTTCCTATACCTAGATTCTTATGTTGTCTCCCATATTTATCTGATGAAATCCATATTCATATTATTATGGCCGCAGTGGCACTAATAAGGCTTGTATTGGCTCTGATGTCCCAAATGCCCAATGATGAAAATATGGACTACCAGAATTAGTGACTTGGCTACTCGTGTCGTAGGCTGCATTTGCATTCCTAGGCTTGCATAATGGAATTATAAAAAAAACACACAAAGAAAATCACAAAGGGGGATATTCCTCTAATCTTTGAATCGTTTGCTGAAGTGATCAACTACATTTTATCTCCTTGAGGTTATCTATCTACAAAACAAATGGTCAGTACCAACAGAGCAAGACATTACTCATCGCAACAAACAGAATATCAAGATACAAGCATCTTGCATATAGAACTAAAATCCTAATAAGCATTAAGAATCCTCAAGGCAAAGATATGAGACAATAAAACACTCAGAAGAAAAGTAACAACACAAATCAATTGAGCACAAAGAAAAAATATATATATCTCAATAATCTTAGTGTATACAAAAGGGTTCTCTAACAATATTGAGAAAAAAAAAGTGCATCCTCGATGCAAATGAATCATGTACAATCGTATGGATCTCCAAAATCAGAAAAGGATAAGAAAAGAAGGGGGCAATCAAGTCTCACTTCCTCCCTTTCCACCATCATGGGGTGGAGGTGGAGGAGCATATTCTCTAGGTGGAGGGACTGCTCCCTCAAATCATGCTAGATACTATGAATGTGGTAACACCTGATGTGCTACAGGAACTGTAATGCTATATGCCACCACATAGTAGGATTTCCTACTAGTCTAATGAGTGATGTCCCTCTATAGTGGCATGCTCATCCATGAACCCATGACTCAATTCTTGGATTGTCTCATCTCTCTTGAAAATGGTACAGTCTCTCTCTATGATCTATGTCTGCGCAACTGCTAGTTCTATCTATGTAGCTCAGAGGAATCCCCTCAATGTCCTGATCGTATCCTAAGGAGTCTTCTCTCTAGGGACTCCCTCCTCCTCATCCTATTTAGCTCGACATTGGCATACCGGTATAACTACCTCATCAAGACTGAGATCTGGCTATGTGTTTCTCATCTCCTCATCAACCTGTGCTGCAAGTATCTCAACTCCAACAGAACCAAGGATGTTTCCCTCCTCGCGTTGTCACTACTGACCAACTTTTGGTGCCCTAGTGGAAATAGAATCTAAAGTACCACATGATCTAGAAGGAGCTGGACCCCTCTGTGGTACTCTATTTGGACCCCTCTATCCACTTAAAACCCTCTAAGGTACATCCCACTCCTCAATCCACAGTTCTCTCTCCATCAGATCCATGAATCTAGGAAAGGGATGGCAAGCAAAATGATCTTTGTACTAGGGTGTGACCCCTACATTTTCTATATCCTCCAAATACTCCCATGAAGGATGAACTAACTATATCATCTCTTGAGTTCACAGATCCAGAGATACTCTCGAAGACCACCCTCGACGCTCCTCATCAACAAAACGGGCATAGGTTGTGAACTCTTGTGGTATGCTCTACCGACGTCCATACTGTCATAGTACTCTACCTACTATGAAGTGCTCAAACATCGATGATGTCCTTCCTAGAAAAGGGCGCTAAATAAAGAAATCCCTCCTCTAAGCCCTCCAATTGGTCTAGGCCTCAGTCTATATATATGGTCTGCAGACAACCAAGATAAGATCATCCAATTGACGCCTCCAATAGTCAATCTTCCCCAAGTGGCACTGCATGAAGAAAACTGCATACCTGTACACATAGGATTTTCCACTCTTTTGTGGATCATCTGTCACTCGCTTACATATAGGGAGATGCTCCCAAGACCACACCTGTAAGACAAGTACTCCTACGGCCATACTTGAAGATCCCATGTATGTGATCTCATGCATCTCATAGTACATATGTTTAAGAAGGCATTGGCCCTAACCTAACTACTCAGGCCAGGTCACCAATATCTCTAGTACCCTACCCCGTCCACATAAGAAACCCTATTGGCTCTTCTCCACCATCAAGAAGTAGCCAATGAATCCCACTATGACAAAAGGCAATGGAAAATCTGCGCCATACTGAGCCACCATGTCATCCTAGGAGATGGACCTGTCCAAGATAGTCTGATCATGGAATATGTGAATCAATGCATGTTTTCCTAGTAGTGGTGTCACATCATATTCAACATGCTCTCTTGCAAATGGAATACAAAGGATCCTATATATGTCCTTGGGAGTGATGGTCATCTCCTTTGTTGGTAAATGAAATGTATTGTGCTCACTATAGAATCTCTCCACCAATGCTTCCAACAATCCATGGTTCACTCAGATGTTAGGCACCTGGGTCAACCATCCAATGTCACAATCTTTCAAATGACCTCTCTGATCATCGAACAAGTTCTATTTCAAGAACATAGTAGGAGGATATGTGGACCTGAAATTAATATCTAGTAACTTTGCCTGCAAGAAGAAAAATAGTGGAAATGCATCAGTAACAACATAGATACATTCAACATGCAATAATCAAACAAGTTGATAAACAGGCTAAGAAATTAGGAAAACACGCAATTGACAGGTAAATTCTTCAAAAAAGTACCACTACCTCTTAAATGACAAAGTATAGCAGAGGGTCACTGGTACCAAGGTTCATACGAGTGAAGATCACATACTGTATGACAAACTAGGCTGAAATGATAGTTCTAATAAGGTTATATGATAAAGTGGGCTTGTATGAAGGTGCCTGTATGACACGTGGGTGCTCTTTGTGAGATAAATCTAATGGCCTCAGGTGGCAAAAGATAGTTTTCTAGTTTTTCATATGAGCCCTCTCACCGTCTTGTACGATGAGCTAGGACCCTACGACCTAAAACGGTGAAAAGCATTGAAAAATCTATGAAAAACATGTAAAATTGAATGTGAAGACAAATTTTATCAGTTACTCACTTGAGGTGGGTAGTCCTACGGCCGTTTGTACCTCCGCATGCACTTGAATTGATGATTTTCTACTGAGGCCACCATTTTAGCTCATAAAAGATTCTCAAAAATCAAACTTGGACAATGAAAATGATTTGAAAATGACCCCTTTGGGCCTTATATAGTGATTTTGACCTAATTTTCAAAGTTCTCTGATGGATGTTAAAATTGTACCCTTGGCTAATTAGACAGCTCTAAATCCATTTTTGGGACCAAAATCAAAATCTAAAGACATTTTAATAGTCAACAATGTAGAGTAACCTGTTTTCTCAAAATGCAATTGATAACTGACACTTTCCTCCTAGGATTATACTTTGAGATTAATCATGAGCAACTAACTCAAGCATTTCCCACTTCAATCCAAAAAAGTCAACCTTGGTCAACATTGGTTCACTAGACCTCAAACAAGCTCGCATCTCAAACTTCCCAGTGCTTTGAGCTTCTGGCTCCTCACATCATTTCAATTTTGATCCCAAGGGGGTAGTACCATTATATCAACAATTTGATTCACATCAACAAGTTCAATCTCTAGGGGCATCAAGCCCTGACTTAAATCATGATCTATCAAGTGATTGTCATCACTAAAACTCTAGGGGCATATCAGATTCATCGCACCACATCAATCTGGTAATACCTCTCTCAATCAGGTAATTGGCTTCATCAGGACCCATATCAAGTCAATTATCCTATGAAATAAATGAAATGGAAATCAGTCTCATCGCACCACATTAGGTTCATTTGTATTTCAAACTCAATCCAAAATTGGGAAATCTGCTTGGAGGATGGACATTCAGTTTCATCACTTCACATCAAGCTGAATGCTTAGAATCTTCTATCAGTCTTCCCTCAATCAATCCCAAAGATGATATCCTCATATCTCTCTATCAGTATTTTCTCAATCAAGTCCGGATCTGATATCTTCAAATATCTATCGATCTTTGTTCAATCAAGCTTGGAGTCAGTACTATCAGTATTCGCTCAATCAAGTCTGAAGCTGATACCTTCAAAATTCAATCGATATTCATTCAATCAAGTTCATAATTAGTTCTAATTCATGAGATAGTTTCACCACATCACATTAAGCTATTTTCTAATCCAACCAAGCTTCACATGTTCTTTGACTCAATGTGTTCCCAGATCGATCACACATTAGTCAAAGATGGGAAAATGTAATCACCTAAAATTGGTCTAGAAAACCTATAGCCCCTATTTCTGATTAATTAGTCTTAATAAATTCTAAATCAAAGATATTCATTTTTAAACCCTAATTATGAGAGAACTTAATCAAATTTTCTTCCATAATCTTAATCTTGACTTGTTGAATCAAATCATCAAATTCCTAAGCCAAAAATGCATAAAACATTCGAATAAATCAAAAAGTACTAAGTCCCTCTTTAAATAAAAAAGGTGAACCCATTCACACATGTGTGAGCACTCAAAAATCAAATAAAACAAATAAAAAGGAAAATGAAAAATTTGTTTCATCCTCCACAAGGTTGACCAATCAAAAGCATTCCACTTAGCTCACATGGATTGAGGGAAGTTGTATCTCCACCGTTGCTCATTCCCCTTTGACTCTTAATCTCAACCATCCATCCCTTGGAATTTCCTATAAAATGGATAGCTCCCTTTGCTCATGATATACAAGAAGAATTGGAGTAGAGTTATAATGCTATTTTTATTCTAGAATCTCATTGTGCACTTTGATTTCTTACTTGCATAGTAGTTTACTTTCATTCTTACATTGTTTGGCTTCATTTCTTAGTTTAATGACATCTTAGTTTCCTTTCATAGCTTAATGGTAGATGCATTGTTCTTCTCATTTATAGCTTAATCTTGTATTTTAGTCTCATTACTCATAGTTGCTATGCATTTATTTTGCTAGTTCATGCATTTTCATCTTCAAAAGCATTTTTAGAGAAAAACATGCAAATCTATATATCTTTCTCACTCTTGCATTGAATCTTCTATTTTGGATTAGTCAATTCACTGATTTTCTATGTCCAGTCTGATGGGCAACTCATGAGAATCACACTTGCTTCAACTGGGAAGCAATAAGCCAATTTCAAGGGTTTTTATGCTATATTTGATCTTTATCTTAATACTAACACCTTTGATGTAATGGTTTATTGAAGTATTTTGTTTTAGATTCTAATCACACATTTTACCACACACATAATAGTCACCCACAAAAACAAATACTCTTCTGAAGTATGCTTGGTTAAGAGCCAATCTGGTTAAAGATTATAATGCACATTTGCCGTTAGATGTGACCCTATTAGGGGATTTACCTTAGACCTATTAAGATCTTCACCTTGTTAGGATTTGCATGGTTAGAGGGCTTAAACATTCATCCTCAAATGTTACCTTTCACAAGGATTTAGAAAAGCACTTGTTAGCTTCACTCGGTTAAGAGATTTTTTGTTACAAATATTATTAAGAAACAATGTACCAACTTGACCTATGATTCTGCAACTATCCTTTTCTTGATTAGATCTCTTTTTCTCTCTTTGAAACTTACTAGCATCCACAACTCATTAGTCTCTCCTCTAGACTGGTTCTCCAACTCTTTCACTACTCTTCTTGGTAGCTCTTCAACTATTCAATTCACCAGCATTTCTGTATAAACATACATACTCATCAAATCAATGGTTCTTAAGAGATAATGAACAAGACTCTTTGATTTGGGGTTCAGAGGAAAATGGTAAATTTTATGTCTCCTCTGCCTTTTCCCTTTTTCACACCCAGGAAGATCATCCAGTCAGCTCTCAGGTATGGAACAATAAGCTTATTCCTAAAATTGACATGTTTTTATGGCTACTTGTTCAGAACAAAATGCTTACTATGGATAATCTATTTAAAAGGGGACTTAGTATGCCCAATAGTTGTATCCTTTTCTGCTCTAAATTTGAAAATTGCAATCACTTGATGATTCACTGTACTTATACTTGTAAAGTGTGGGATTCTGTCTTCAAACATTTCAACTTGGATTGGGTGAAACCTCATAACTTTCAGGATCTAGTTAAATAATGGCTCTGCCCCTATACTGGAAAAGAATCCAAAGATCTTTGGAAGTTGTTTCTTCCCCACTTTACTTGGAGAATTTTGAAGGAGAGAAACAATAGAGTCTTCAGAGAAAAGATCTCCTCCCATGAGATTGTGGCTAACCATATTTCCAGAAGCTTACTGGAAAATTTTAAAGGTACTCTTCCTAGAGACTCCCCCCTTAAGAACACTTAGGTTTTAAATGAAATTCTTAATAGGAAAAATTAGGGGCATAAAGATAAGGATTTAACTTTGAGGGAAAATACAAGATGGAGAGCTCTGCCGATTGGTTGGGTCAAAGGTAACTTTGATGGAGCAGAAAAAGGGAATCTGGGAAGAGCTAGAGTGGGAGGTATAATCAGAGATTGGGCTGGAAACTATCTGGGAGTTGTTGCTACTCTTCTAGGAATTTAGACTAACCATGTAGCAGAAGCAAAGGAAACACTTCAAGTTGTTATTATGGCTAAAGAAATGGGTTATTTGAATCTTTGGTCGGAGGGATATTCCCTAAACATTACAAACTGTATTAATGGCAAGAATGAGGCTTCTTGGACTATAGTCCATATAATTGAAAAAATAAAATCCTTAATGCTTATTTTTAAGGAAATTCATATAACCCACATTTTTCGGGAAGGAAATAAGCCAGCAGACGGCTTTGCTAATGTGGGGGCCCATATTGATGTCGCTTAATCATGGAAAGGGGAAGCAGATCTCAATATTGAGATTTTAAGTCTTATCAGGTATGATAAGCTTAATCACATTGAAGGCTCTATTAACACCAAAATTAATGATGAACATGACACTTAAGATAAAGAGTGATGATAGTTGTCACTTGAGGAATGCGAGAATTATGAAGAACATTACCTCGAATGGTTTGTGGCTATTATAAAGCATTTTGAAATAGAAAAATCAAAAGAGTCATGCATTTCTTCCCATTCACATTCAGAAAGATCAAAACACTTCTACAGATATGGGAGGAGGTTTGAAAAGGGAGGAGCCACTAAACTACATGAAGTGGAAACACAAGAAAAATGTTTGGAAAAGACTAAAGAAGGGTGGTGTGACCCAGTACATGGAGAAATTGCATGGTTGGGACAAAGAAGTTACCAAAAAATTTATGGATGGCTGGAAGAATGGAAAGGTGAATCTATGGGGTAAGTCATTTACACTTATGTTGAGCATTATTTTAGAGATTACGGGGCTATCCATAGAAGGCATGAAATTTTATAGGGGCAATAAACGAATGGGGTCTCAAGCTTTTAAAATTTTCCCTAAATCCAAAGATGAAGAACCCCTTTTGAGCAAAGGGTCAGGAGATTATGTTGACATTAAGAAAATTAAGAGTCATTTGGCTAATGTTCTGACTATCATGATTGATTATTTCACTCTGGATGGACGCTATTCCAAAATCTAAAACCTTCACTTTATGCTTGCTAACCATTTTAGGCATAACAAAAAAGTGTCATTTCCTTTCTATCTGTTAAGCTCGTTGAATAAAAACATCATGGAACATAGGAAAAAGGCCAACAATCCAGTGCTTCACAAAGGGTTTATTCTTCTTATCGCAGAATATGCCAAAAACCAAATCTCAGAACCCATTCCTAAAAGGGTTAAAGGGAATGCTAAGAAAATAAAGCTAGAAAGAAAAAAGGAGAACCTAAAGAAAATGGTAAGGAGTAAGAAAGAGGAGAATCTGGATAGAAAGGAGGAGTCTGAAGATCAAACCATTGATATTCAGGGTAATGATGAAGAGAACATTCAGGAAGAGGAAAAAGAGGAAGAGCCCGTGATCGAAGAAAACAAACAAAAGAATAAAGAGGAGGATTTGGTAAAAGAGAAGGAAGAAGCTATGAATGAGGAGGAAACTTAGGTGATTGAGGAGGAGATTCCCTTGAATGAAGAAGAAGAGAATAGGGTAAATGAAGCTAAAAACCAAGAGGAGGAAATAGAAGAAGAAGAGAATGAGGGAAAAGACAAGGAGGAAAAAGATGAAGAAGTCAACGAAGGAAAATACAAGGAGGAGCTAATAGAGTAGCCTAATCTGAAGGCTGGTGATAGTAAAAAGAAAAGATAGAGAAAGGACTCTGACCACAATACTATGGTCAGGCTCGAAATGGATGACAGAATTCCAAAGAGTAAGGAGGATCATGGGGCTAGTATGGAGAATTGGATTAGCAAGAATATGAAGGATATGTAGCAACACCTGAAGGAAATGCAAGAATCCATGGAGCCCTTTAAAACTAAGCTGGAAGATATGGAGAAGAATCTTCTGATGAATGTAAATAGTAACAACAAAAATGATGAGATAACGGTAAAAGTTAATGCTCTTGTGGAGGAGAAGCTGAAAGATATGAAATATCAAATCAGCCACAATGGGCATATGATTAGCATCATTCTCAAGTAGAGTAATGAGGGTCTTAAAGTCTCTATTCAAAATATTAAAGCTTTATATGCCTATTTGGAGAGCAGCTTGCTGGAGAATACAACCATTACAATTGAAGACAAAGCTGGGAGCTCAGGCCCGGGAACCAGAACTCGAAGTGGCATCAAAAGGAAAATTCCAGAGATTCCAAAGGAGATGAAAGCACTGAAAGATTCCATCGATATGATGGAAGATATGAAGAAAGAGGCTGAGGAAGACTTTGAAAGTATTAAGTAATTTTTATTTGTTTTTTGTGCTGGAAACTAGACTGGAAGTTATGCTGGTGACAGTTTTTTGGCAGCTTTTTGTTTTCTTTTTTTGGGTTAATGGGGGTTCGTCAGGGTCACAATTTTTGTTTGTAGTAGGATATCGATGTTTGTAAGGGATTTAGATTCTTATCTCTTGTACTTTAATGTAAATGGTTTTGGGGTCCGTTCAAAACTTGTATTTACCTTAATCAAAAACATACATACTCATCAATATATATGCCTCTATTTTCCCTCTTAATCCTATTGATTAGGTTTTCCTCCAATTGCGCTCATTCCTCCAATCATCTCAAATGAACTGATACAATGTATTTACAACTTTTTTAGGTGGTTAACCTTGCCTCGTGACATGCACTTTTTCTTGGAACTCACAACTTTCTTTTGTCGCTTAATCTACATCACTAATTTTGAACTTGACTTTTCATGACCATAGATCTTGTAACAAAATTCACCTTTGTCCTTAGCATCTTCTTGATCTTTATGACTTCACATTAAATTCATTCTTCTCCTTGAATCCAATATTTTTTCATACTTTGTTCTATGCTCGGTGACTTTGGTGAATATCTTCACTCGCTGTCTGACTTTGCTCGGTTAGCAACTTTGCTCGGTAACTTTCTTTTCTTTTCTCGATCGACTAACACTTCACTTCTTGGTAACTAGGTTTTTCCCTTTACCAACTTAACCTTTCTGCTTTACCGACTTAACAACATCAAATGTTAAGTAAAAATAATTATACCAATAATTCCTTATCATTGTCTGATCTTTATTATTTGCCCAATTAAGTTCCTCTCCAATTGATATGGAAAATTAATATAAACCATAAATCAATTACTTGACATCAATGAAGAACTAAGAACTGACCTAACCATCTTACTTTCTTGTATTTTTTTCAACTTAGTCTTCATCACCATTACCATCAGTTGGTTAACAAAAGGTCATGTTCCTCCTCGACTGCAATCGTTTACCAACTAAAATATTTAGGAACCTAATGATTCCTTCAAGGACATGAAATTTGTCAGGGATTTAGTAAACTCAGAGACATTCCTATCTACAACTTTAGTTTGTATTAAGTTTAAAAAAAATTGATGTGTTTTTGCCCTTGATTTTGGGCATGAGGTCAATAGTCTTTCTGAAACCATTTCATCTTTTCAACAACAAATTGCCTCCACCACTCAATCTAAATTCAATATTCCCACTTTTCCTTGGACATCATTCATGTCATTATCCCTCAATACATAGAATGCCCCACTTGGAGACTTACACTAGTAAAGGTGATCCCTTGATTCGTCTGAAGACATTTCAAACATTATGTAGCGAGTTTCCTCATGATCATAGATCCATGGCTAAACTATTTACTATAACCTTTCTAGATAAGGAATTGCAATGGTATTGTTCCTTATCTAATTGATTCATTTCAAAAACCTTCTAATTCTTTCATTCAATGGTTTCAAAACAATATTGGTCTTAAGATTTCTTTGATTGATTTGGTGCATTGTAAACAAGGTGTTAAAGAAAAGGTGATTGATTTCATTGGTAGATTTAAATATTTGCATGCTCAAATTTCTTCTCTTGTGCCTGATATTGATGTTCAATATATTTTCATTGCTAATTTGAAAAAAACACATTAGAGATAAGATACTGCTTTCTAAATTCTCTTCTTTTAATCAATTATGTATATTTCTTCATAATTATTCACTTCGAGTGAGTCAATTTGATAGTGTCACTCCAATTGCTCAACTTGATAAGAGTGATGCATCATCCCATTCATTCCAAAAGTATCAAAACCTAACGGCTTTATTTCATCAAACAACATTGATGCACAAGTGGCAGAAGCATCCAAAGGTGTAGCTCCTTTGTCATCTAATTTTAAACCTTCGTATATTTTTGCACCTCTTTCTCAATATTTTCATAATGTGATGTTGAATTTTATTAATGCTAATGTGTGTGTGTGTGTTTCATTTCCTTGTGCATGATTATTATAACATCAATTCCTACCTATATCATTTTAGTTAGGATAAGTCATAGACTTATGGGTTCCTTTGATCCCGAGTCCTCTTTGTTTCCTAGGAATATTGATGAAACACACATGCCTACTAATGACGTTTTGACTATTATAGAGAATCCTTCTTCCCACTCTTCCCATGATGAAGAAGAGATCTTAAGACTGTCTCCTACGCAAGTACAAAATCCTTGACAAAATTTGAGCAATGGTTAGGACAAGAACATTCTAAAATGGATGTCATCTCTTTGGTATAAATAATGAGGAAGATAATCCACAATGATGATAATGGTGCTGATTTATTGTATAATATTTCATATCCCATTGATATAAATGTTAAACTCATTAAAGGTTGTGCTCAAGAACTTGGTTTAACAAAACCTAACACTAGTGTTGAAAATTTTATGCCTATTCCTATTTCATTACCTAGTGTTTCTACATACACCCCAACCTCTCATGACTACATATGTTCCAAACATTAATCTTATACATGTTAGACTTGGAAGAATTATTAATCCTATTGTTCCTCCTTCTTCAAGTGTTACATGTATTTCTCAACCTTCATCCATGCCTACCTACAACGTCCCATTTTTATATTCCAATATCCCTTCCATTTCCCATAATGTATCAAAACTTTCACATATGTCTCATACCAACCTTTCCACCGAATCCACTATCAATAGTCTTTCTTAAACCCTTTCCTCCTTGCAAAAAAAAATTACCTCCATGACTCAATCCAAATTTAATATTCCCACTTACAACATCACTGGCCCTTTTTCCTTGGGCATCATTTGTGTCATTATCCCTCAATACATGGAAATACCTCACTTTGATACATACATTAGTAAATATGATCCCTTGACTCATGTGAAGACATTTCAAACATTGTGTAGTGATTTTTCACATCATTGAATATTCATGGCTAAACTATTTACTATAACATTTAGAGACGAGGTCTTGAAATGGTATTGTTCTTTACCTCCTTATTCTATTTATTCCTTTCAAAAACCATAGGGGCTTCACTTAATGAGCCTGAATCATAGCACCTATGTTCGTGGAATACTAAATAATCCCCCTATTTTTTAAAAATATTTCCCTAAACTCCTTTTTTATCACCCCCTCCAATACCCACCCAATATATGGACTTGTACCCCTTTTCCTATATAAACCCCCGACCATCTTTCATAGAAAACCCCCTCCCCCTTATTTAGACAGTATATTGCCCCCTTTTTCTCATTATAAACCCTCCATATGAATGTATGTGGTATTATAATGCCCCTTAAGTGAAGACCTCGTGTCAAAAACATGCTAATACTTTCATTCAACAATTTCAAAATAATATTGGTCCTAAGATTTATTTGACTAATTCGGTGCATTGTAAACAAGGTGTTAAAGAAAAAGTGATTGATTTTATTGTTAGCTTTAAACATTTGGTTGCTCAAATTTATTATCATCTGCCTAATATTGATGCTCAACCTATTTTCATTGCTAATTTGAAAAAAGACATTAGAGATAAGAAATTACTTTCTAAAATATCTTCCTTTACTCAATTGTGTGTGGTGCTTCATAATTATCAACTTTAACTGAGTCAATTTGAGAGCATCGCTCCAATAGTTCTAGTTGATAAGAGTGATATCACATTACATTCATTCCAAAAGTTTCAAAAATCAAATGAATTCGTCAAGATAAACAATTCACAAAACAACATCGATGCACACGTGGCAACAACATCCAAAAGTGTGGCTCCTTTTTAATCTATTTTTAAACCTTCTCATGTTTTTACACCACTTTTTGAATCTTTGCATAATGTGATGTTGAAGTTGATTAATGCTAATTTCTTAACAGTTCCTCCCATGAAGTCAAGTGATCCTTCAAAATTATCCAACAAAAACTTTGATCCCAAAGGTTTTTTTGAATACCATCATCAACCTGATTATGATATTAAGAAGTGTTTCCCTTTGAAATCTATTGTTTGATACCTGTTAGTAAACAGATTTGCACTTCAAAAATACCAACACAAACTAACTCACAATGCCTAGATGAAAGTAAAATTCTACTAACAGTTGGAGAAGTTATAATTAGATTGATAACTTTCCTCTGAATTGAGAGGTACAACTCCCTCTTAGAAAGATCTACAATGAAATAAAATATCAGTTATGTCTTTATCTAGAAGACACAAAGGCATACCAACATTCACCCATCAATATAATGTGAATGCGATTGCAGATTTAATAATTTAAATGAAAACTAAATGCATGGCACACATACCATTCACTTATTCTTCCCACTGTAGGTGCATGAGAGGGAGATTGGATATTTTATTTTCAGATACATGAATGAATAGAACTCATAGAATTTATGACATTCATATGCACAGCTATAATGAGTAGGATAGCATAAAAAGATGACTAGAATAGCTCACAGACTACACGCAATCAGAAAGAAAATATTCAAATTCACAGAGTCAATATATATTTATTTCTTTTCTTTAAATACATAACCAAATGGCTCAAAGACCATGTTGTTTGTGCACAAAAACTATGACTGAAAAAATTACATGCATTACCTCTTTCCCTTGTTACAATAAGAAATAATTTCCCTTCTTTGCTAGAGCACACAGGCTGCCAAAAAAAGAAGCAGAACCCCATCTCATCAACTTTCCCCCAATAAATAATATCTTATTGGTAGTTATTCGGTTACTGTAGCTGATCCTTGAAAATCATTTCCTCTATAATCTTTATTTTCTTTTTCCTCTCATGATCTTCTCTCATTTATATTTTGATATCTTTATAAACTATTGATTTAAAATTTTATAAGGATACAATTTAACATCTTCAAATGATATTTGGACAAGTGGCATATGAATACATTAATCATCAATAAAAATTCTTGCTGCTCAGCAGATTTAAAAATATTTATGACAGTCAAATTAGGCCTCGGTGCAGGGGGCATAACTAATTATTCCACCGTTGGATTTCCTTCATTATCCGTTATGTTTGAGCTATCCTACGTGTGCCCAACTCCACCAAAGAGATTTCTCAAATTATGTCTGAGTCAAAATTTACGCAGCTCTGAGTAGAGACAGTTTTTCTACTCTTTGAAAATTCGTGATTTCAAAAGTTTCATTAAATTTTCTTCTGCATAGTTACAATGGCTGCCAATATAATTTGATGTCACTAAAATAGAGATCCAAAAGCTAATTATGATCTTTGTGTTGATACCCATGCTACCCTCAAGCTGAAGATGATGTAAATTTTCCACCATGTGCATCACATATCCCTGTTTTAACTTCTCTAATCTGCACATTGAAGACTTCACTAAAGTGAATGGAGACATGCATATTAAAAACAATAGTGGCAACCTCTGTAGCAATTTACACTAACATAAGGTTGCTTCCCTTCATTTTTGCATTTCTAAAAATTAGGCATGATGCGGGCTCATCATTTTAACAATTCTTCTACACTGACATGCCTTAATTATGTAACTGATACTTCAACATTTCCTTTGATTCCTCGATACATAAATCATCACCGCCATCTTTATGTACCTGCCAAATTTCTTAGAATTTATGAACTACCTCGAACTACCTTGAACCAGTTTGAACCAAGTTCAAACCTGTTCAAGGCTATTCAAGGGTGTTCAAGCCTGTTCAAACAATTTTTTAATAAATAAACTTTTACCTTTCAAAACATGGTTGGACTACAGGACTGACACCTTAGTGATTGACTGGACTCGAAAGATTTTAGGGAACTTAAGATAATTAGGAAACATAATGTTGACTCAAAGGACCACATAAAAAGGACAAGTACAAGACTTGGACTAACATTGGCTCTGATTAGGGACTGTTTTTGACAAAAGGTAGAGAACACCAGAATCTCTAGTAATGAAGAACAATGCCGAGCACCATTGTGCAACAGTGTCAAGAAAAACATAGTGCGGGGAGGTGCTTGCAGATGGGTGGAGGGGAAAATGGGAAAACAAAACGCCAAAACCAACACCAAGCCAAAACTGAAAAAGACAACTTAAACTAACAACACACCAAAATTTATTTACATGTAGGGCAAGCAGCTCATACCTTTAGAGATGCATGTGGTTTCTCAAGTGAAGCCATTTACCGGTTGAGAGAAGTAGCTGCCTGTGCAGAAAAGTGGTTGATATGTAAACATAATCATTCCCAACAAATGACATACAACCATTGTGAGGCAAGATCCCATACAAATGCATTGCAAGAGCTTTCTAAACCAGATATTGGATTCAAAAAGCCACTCCTCATCATATACTTCTGGCTGCACTTCCTCAAAGCTGTAAAGATGACTTGCAAGAATCTTCTCATTGAAATCTGAATTTTGCATTACTAGAAATTTGCTCTCCAAAAATGCATAAGCAAGATCATGTTTAAAACAAAAATATTCTAACATGGGATGACTATTGGGAAACTCACTTTCATAATAAAACTTAAATACCTCTAGTTCAGAAAGTGCATATGATGTCACAACAGAAGTAAATAAGTTTTCCTTAGTTTGTGCTTCAAATTAATCATAATTCTCTAGTGCTTCAGGCTGTAAAAACTCATCATTATCTTGCATGCAATCAAATTGGAAAGACTCAAAATATACCTGCTCATCAAGATGAGGAATACCACCTACTTTCTCACCAACATGCATTTCAGATTTATCTTTCTTCTCCATGTTTTCTTGTTCAAGACCACTTGCTGAAACTATGTCAGAAGTATCAAATGTGAAGGTTTCAAAATCTGAAAAAGAAAACTCTTCTGGCAAACTACCATTTGATTTTTCACTGTCCAATATTTTCTCAATAGGAAATGCATCTACACATGCCATCAAATTTTCTGATTTTCAGCCATGAGCATCATCATCTTCAACATGCAAATGATAGATTCTAGCAATATTATGAGAGATATTCTCAGCCATAAGACATGGACGAAAATATTCATCATTAAAGACTGTTAGATTTTGGTGGGAAGAAATGGGTGGTGTTGGTTTTGCTGCCTTCAATATGATTCTCCTTTGCTGAAAATTTTCTATGGGTTTAAAATTCTGATCATGAAAACAAATTTCAGATTTTGGGACCTTCATGACACTTGCTTCTATGCATTTCATCCCACTTAGAATCATATCATCATCTACCTCAATAGCCTCTTTTTGTGCATCTCTCAAATTTTGAATCTTCTTTCTTTTTAAAAGAAATTTAATTTCAGTTTGTAATGCAGCAATAAAAACACATAACTGATTTCCTTCATTTGGCTGGCAGATTTGAGGAATTTTACCAACACACCTATTAAATCTATCAACAAAATCTCTCATAGATTCATCCTTTATCATCTGAATTTGAAAGAGATTCAACAAGAACTTATAAGTATCGACCACAGGCTGAAATCTTCCAAGAAATTTTACCTTTAAATCATCCCAGCTTGTAGTACATCCATCTTGCAAATTCTGAAACCATTCAGCAACATTTCCAACAAGGATTTCAACAAACAATTTGACAAACACGTCCTCTTCTTGCACTCCAAGAATCCCACATGTAACAATAACTGATTTAATATGATCGTCTGGGTCTTTGGTTTTATCTCCAACAAACTTTGGGAGATATTCTCTTGATCTTTTAGGCAGGGCAGAATATTGGGGCAATGTAAAAGGGCCAATTTGTGCCCCCCATGGCTGAGTTGCAATCAAAGCCATAACATACTAGAATTATTTCACCAAAAGATTTTTGAATTAAATACAAAGTCGCCAATCTCACACAGAGATATTTAAAAATATGAGGAAATAAAGAAGCACTGATCTTTGATTCTGAGTTCCCAGCAGAGTCACCAAAAATCTTTTAGTAAATAGATATGCACTTCAAAAATACCAACACAAACTAACTCACAATGTCCAGATGAAAGTGCAAATGCTACTAATAGTTGGAGAAGTTATCATTAGATTGATAACTTTCCTCTGAATTAAGAGGTACAACTCCCTCTTAGAAAGATCTACAATGAAATAAAATATCAGTTATGTCTTTAACCAAAAGACACAAAGGAATACCAACATTCACCCATCAATATAATGTGAATGTGATTGCAGATTTAATAATTTAAATGAAAACTAAATGCATGGACCACAGACCATTCACTTATTCTTCCCACTATAGGGGCATGAGAGGGTGATTTGATATTTTATTTTTAGATACATGAATGAATGGAACTCATAGAATTTATGACATTCATATGCACAGCTATAATGAGTAGGAAATCATAAAAAGATGACTGGAATAGCTCATAGACTACACGCAATCAGAAAGAAAATATTCAAATTCACAGATTTAATATATATTTCTTTCTTTTCTTTAAATACATAACCAAATGGCTCAAAGACCATGTTGTCCCTACACAAAAACTATGACTAAAAATATTACATGCATTCCCTCTTTCCCTTGTTACAATAAGAAATAATTTTCCTTCTTTGGAGCACACAGGCTGCCAAAAAAAAAAGAAGCGGAACCCCATCTCATCACAATAAATAATATCTTATTGGTAGTTATTCGGTTACTGTAACCGATCCTTGAAAATCATTTCCTCTCTAATCTTTATTTTCTTTTTCCTCTCGTGATCTTCTCTCATTTATATTTTGATATCTTTATAAACTATTGAT
Organism: Thuja plicata; assembly: GCA_018584345.1. NCBI lineage: Eukaryota > Viridiplantae > Streptophyta > Pinopsida > Cupressales > Cupressaceae > Thuja > Thuja plicata. Next base: position 2,322,043 of record MU227248.1, on the reverse strand, counting down.
TTAAAAGTTTATAAGGATACAATTTAACATCTTCAAATGATATTTGGACAAGTGGCATATGAATACATTAATCATCAATAAAAATTCTTGCTGCTGGGTGGATTTGAAAATATTTATGACAGTCAAATTAGGCCTCGGTGTGGGGGAATAAATAATTATTCCACCATTGGATTCCCTTCATTTTCAGATATGTTGAAGCTATCCTAATTTCACCCAACTCCACCAAAGCGATCTCCCAAATTATGTCTGCGTCAAAGGTTACGCAGCTCTGAGTAGAGGCAGTTTTTCTACTCTCAGAAAAATTGTGGTTGCAAAAGTTTCATTAAATTTTCTTCTGCACAGTTACAATGGCTGCCAATATAATTTGATGTCACTAAAATAGAGATCCAAAAGCTAATTATGATCTCTGTGTTGATACCCATGCTACCCTCAAGCTGAAGATGATGTAAATTTTCCACCATGGGCATCACATATCCCCTTTTTAACTTCTCTAATCTGCACATTGAAGACTTCACTAAAGTGAATGGAGACATCCATATTACAAACAATAGTGGCAACCTCTGTATCAATTTACACTAACATAAGTTTTCTTCCCTTCATTTTTTCATTTCTAAAAATTTGGCATGCCGCGGGCTCATCATTTTAAAAATTCTCCTGCATTGACATGCCTTAATTCTGTAACTGATACTTCAACATTTCTTGTGATTCCTCGATACATAAATCATCACCGCCATCTTTATGTACCTGCCAAATTTCTTAGAATTTATGAACTACCTTGAACTACCTTGAACCAATTTGAACCAAGTTCAAACCTGCTCAAGGCTGTTCAAGGGTGTTCAAGCTTGTTCAAACAATTTATTAATAAATAAACTTTCACCTTTCAAAACATGGCTGGACTACGAGACTGACACCTTAGTGATTGACTGGACTCAAAATATTTTAGGGAACTTAAGATAATCAGGAAACATAATGGTGACTCAAAGGACCACATAAAAAGGATAAGTACAAGACTTGGACTAACAATACCTTATTGATTCTAATGTTATATCTATAAAGGGTCAAAGAAACAAATTCATTTCCTCTCCCAACCAAAACTTGCAAATATATATACCAATCCTTTACCTTATCATTCCACCAATACCATTGAATCTACCCATTTTTTTCCTTATTCCACCCATGTTGTTTACTATCGTACCATTGTGAAATACCATGATGAATGTATCGAGACCAACAATTTTTTCAACCTTATTATTTATTCTACATCCAAACCCAAACCAGAACTCAATCTTTGCATTATATTTGATGGACTAAGGAGACTATTAGGATACCTGATGGTCCTCTTTACATTGTTGCAAAGATTAATGGTCTTCCCTCCCATGGAATCCTTATAGATCTCACTTACGTAGTGAATTTAATAAGTGAAGAACATCTTTACACAAGACACCTCTAGCAAGAGTTCTATGATATTTAACTGATGTGATGATAAAAAATTTCAATGTTTTCACTTATCCAACCCATGGTTCCACTATCTTCCTTGTAGAAATTGGTTACAAATATTTTGATGTTACCTTTGTTTTCATCCCAACTTATCAGTTTCATGTTAGACTTGACCTTCCATGGCCCACTTCCATGAACGCTATAGCCTCTTCTATCCACAATTATTTGAAATTTTCCAATAATGGAGAAATCATTATAATCAACCATAGTATATATTAGCCTTTAGCTATTCATGGGAAGTTTGACCTTGAGTTGTTTTTTCCTAACATGTTTCAACCAATTCCACCCTACAAACACAATTCCTTCTTATCCCTATTAAAAATTTAAAGCCAAAAATATTTGTGAACTTAGTAATATTTAGGTCATTCCATCTCCTTGCCTTGGACCTAGAATTCTTCCTACACCTTTCATACCTCCTAGTTATGCTTTAGTTCCACCTCTTATATCTTACATATGTCTTGCATTTTCTATCTCTCAACCTAGTGATGTTCCTTCTGTTCTTCCTCCTAAATAAGAAAAGGACTCAATATTGATTGATCCTAAATAAATTCAAATTTCAAAAAAACCAAACATAACAGTCGTGCCTAGGATTTCCCCCATAGATATTGTGATAGGGCCCATGGTAATTCTTCCTAAAACCTTTCCTCACCAAAGACACCATCTGATGCCTTGATTCCCTTTCACCAACCTATGCATATCCCAAGGTTGGAAGTTTATCTAAATAAGATGAAATTGAATAAACATATTGATTCTATTCATATTAGAGATTATCTTGTTATTAATTTGGATGAAGAAGATACTATTGATGATGATGATTATATTGTTTCTAAAAAAATTATGTTACTACTAACAATTCTGATGATATGTATGAGCTTATTGATGTTAATCATGACTTACCTACTAGATTTGTAAAATAATTATCTTTAGATTCTAGTGACAAAAAAGTGACTCATCATTAGAGCATGGTCCTTTTCTGGAACTTTTGATAGCTCTATGTATTGTGCTCTACATTGTGCCTCTTGTGTGTTTCCCACCTTCCCTATATAGTACAGACCTGGATAGAGGGGAAGACGATATGCTTGACTAGATCCTCTTGTACAGTGGATTCTTTTTTTTTTTTTTCTATTGTGTTGTACTTCCTGTGATGTGTTACTTGTTATGTGTTTTGTTTAGATCTTTAAATGACTCTTTTTGCTCCTTTGGCACAAGGTGATAAAGGAATCAACAAGTGTTGTGGTATCCCTATATTTTTATCCCATTTATTCTATATTTTGTATACATGTTATTTTGTGCATGTGTTATTGTTTGTAAATGTGTATTTGTATTTTCTGGTTAGGGATGACACAAAGCACTAGGTACCATTCTTTTTGGTCTCTGCAATGTTGGACCTAAAAGACTCTTCTTTGTATCTCTTATGTCATCTTCTTCCATTTTTCTCGCAGATCCACTCCCTTTGGAGGATGATGTCAATTCAATTTTATATAATTCTGGTATACATTAGTTATCATATGATCATACTAACCCCAACATTAGTAGATCCCTTTTATGCTCTATTTTTCATGTGTTTCATTTCCCTTGGTTTTTCCTTTCTTGGAGGCATCCCATAGTGGAAATGTCTCTTGTGGGTGCATGTATGCTCCATTAAAGCCATTTCTTGTTAAGGCATTTTCAATCGCTTTAACATGGAGGTATACACTTCACTCCTTGTTTCACACTTTGCGCACACAAACAATTATTCAATGCAATCTCTTATGCAAATGGATAAGAAGACAATGTTTTCCTTAATTTTATCCTATCATTATATTATCATGCCCTATGTATTATTCAATGGATCCTTAGAATGATCATCCTTTTTAAGATCCCTTGTGAGACTATGATTTTATTATGATTTTTTTTTTCTAGAACCCTTAAGGGAGACAAAGCTTTTCTTAAGGACTGATCCTCTTTTCGTGGATTTCCTATTGGATTCTATTTTTCTTGGTTATCCTTTTTCAATGGGTTGACCAAAATCTCATAGCTTGCTAGACCTTTAATATCACCTTTTATATATGTAAATGGTCCATAGTAAGTCAAACCTTACTAGGCTACTCTCTCTCTCTCTCTCTCTCTCTCTCTCTCTCTCTCTCTCTCTCTCTCTCTCTCTCACACACACACACACACACACACACACATTGCTTCTTTAATTATCTTGGTTTTGGATTTGATAAAGACCTAAGTGAGTTGGGGGTTTTGTGTCTCCTTGTCTCCTTGACCTTGATAATTGTTTTCCTATGCATTGATCTACTTTACCATGACCATGAGGTTGTCTCTTACTCTCACTAAAGTGTAGGCTAAATGTACCATCCTATCTCCCCTTATTTTGGTAACCATGATCAACATTTCAAGTTATCTCCTACAATTTAACATCCAATAATTCAAGATCAAGTCTCAAGCATTCGTCAAATCCAAGCCATTTTGAAGGCAATATTATCAATTGTAGCAAGATTCTCTCTCATTATGGCCAAGTAGAGGAGTTCTCAATCAAGAAGAAGAACTTTTTTTCCATCTTCATTCATTTAATTCATCCATTCTTCAAGGCAAGAGTTTATCAAGCATGGGTAAAAGCACAAACCCATGTCACACTTTTATAAAGGAAAAGGTTAACACCACCAAAACTGTTCAACGTCAATGACATAAAAGTGGAATTTCTATTTAGAATTTAAAGATGATGTAAAGTGATGAAATATGTAAAAATGGATGAATGTTACGCCTATTATTTTTAATAATTTTTTGGAACAATAATTGATATATTTTTTCAATTTTTAAACTCGATTTTTCAATTGTTGAGAAATATTGAAAATTAGGGGATCTAGTTCCCACCACAAAACTATATGTAAATAATTTTTTTCCTCTAATTTTAAAATATGTTACAGATGACATATATAGCTAGTGTAGGGAAAAAAAAATTTTGATGTATATTTTCTCCGTTATAACAATTCAAAGTCCAAGTTACCCGAAATCAGCAGTTTTCATCTCCCACTATACTTTCCCTATAAAATCTATCCCAATCAAAAATAAAATTTCAAGTTCTCCAAGAGGACAATCTCGTCTAGTGAACCATATATTTTTAAAATTTTTCTGATATAATTTATATTTTTTTTCTTTTCTGAATCAATGTCTTCTTGAATGTTAAAATGCCTACTTGCAGTATTTTTAATTATAATATATTATATATTATTGAAATAATATAAAAATTACATGAACATATTCCTGACTCCAATCTCTACAAAAGTATTTTTTTAGTTTTTTTCATGAAGTTTTGTTTATGGAGACATTAGTTGCAAAAGTCAGAAGTTCTATAATTTTAAAATTTTTGTTGTTATAGCTTCCACATAGGATGCCACCTAAGGGGTTTCGGCTGAAACCCCATGAGTACATATAAGCCAAATATTGTCTTTTCTACCATAATTGGCTTAAAAATACTTATGGGGTTTCGGCCAAAACTATTTCGACCGAAAACTCCCTGCAACGAGGACGCTACGGGGCTGCCACATTGATTCAGCCAAAACCCTTCCGGCTGAAATATTTTTGGTCGGATTCATTCATTTTCATAGCCTAAAGTGTGACACAAGTTTGTGCTTTTACCCTCATACAACATAGAAGATCTTGGAGAGACATTCATAGATCCATGAGTTTGTAAAACAAATCCTTAATTCCATCCTACATTCCAGGTTTCAACAACTACAATTCAAGAAACATACAAGAATCCTCATGAATATGTGTGATCTCAATATTTTTTCATGAAGGTATATATTTACAAGGTAGATCTAATATTTACCTTTACATTTTTATGCTTTTCTTTCATTCAATTTCATTTACATTTTAAGGTTGATTCCTAAACACAGGATTGACCAAGGAAACCCCTTTTCAACTCAACAATTTATCATTTTTTGTTTGCAGGAACAGGTGACAAATTTGTCATCACAAATATGGAAAGTATGAGATCAAACATTTTTCCCAAAAAGTTTCAGATAAAAGTGCAGAGTATACAATGTCTCAGGCATTTTTTACCCAGGTATACAATGACTCGTGAATTCTATACCCTCCAATTCTACTTCAAATTGAAACCACAGGCCATATATGTTCTCTAGTTGTTGTTTCAGGTCATTGTAGGTTACTATCTGATTTTTGTTATTTTGTATATGTTGAATCTTGTCAATTTTTCTTACCTAGCCATTTATCTTGTACTAGTTAGTCATATCCCCTCAAATCTAACTCATCCCAATTCATTATCAGTGAAGGATCATTGACTCATTTAATGTTGAAGTCTTACTTGAGCCTATTGGTTCATCTTCCTTCTAATTATTCAATTAGGAAAATGTGGACTATTTAATGCAGAGGTGACAGCAAGAAGTGTGGACTTGGTCCTTTCTCTTCCTTAAGACACCCAACTCAAATTATGCTCTCCTTTAATCCTTGATCCCTCTTTACAAAATTCCTTCTACCTATTCAAGGTGGTAGAACTACTTAATGACCTTTCCCAATTGAATACCATTCAATTCAAGATCTTGCAATTTTGTATTTTAGGGATACTAGCCCTATTTCAAGCCACAAACTAGAAGTCTTCACCAGTGAGTCCACCAACCCCAATTTTATATTGGGAAACCTTCCTTATGTCATAATTACTAAGAATCACCCTTTGGTTTGGTCCTCCAACTACCGTACAATACCTATCTAGGACTGTCCTAGAATTCCTTGTAGGTCTATCCACGTAGTTTTTTGAACTTAACTTTCCTTCTGATCAAATTTTAGAAACATAAGCATATATATAGATACCCTTTTGGAAGTTATGTTGAACCCCAAAGCCCTAGGTTCCAACCCCACTCCAACAACACCTAACACTCACAAAGTTCACAGACCTAATTGGCCAAATTAGGCTTGGATATCAAAGAAAGCACTAAGAATTGGGTGCATGGAATTGATATAGTGCTTCAGACCTCTTAAAATAAATCCCCACAACTCAAATCCACCTTTATTTCACTCAACTATACTATCTATTTAACACAACACTTCATTCATCTTCATTCTAGGCTGAATACATTGAGATATTCAGCCTAGGGCTTGATGCATGAGGGATTTACCCTTCAATCCATCTTATGAGCTTTGAGAATCCTTAAATATACCATCCTAACTTGCATTTTCTAGGATCTTATTGAATTCCACTAGACAGAATGCAAGTTAGGACTCCATTAGTGAAAGGAGCTTCTAACAAGCCTCTTCCTAGACTACTTTTGGAAAACTGAATAAAAAACACCTCAAACCAAAACTAAAAAACTTAAAACCAATTTTAAAGTAACACTAACATAGAGGTCCTTCAAAACATCAACTTATTTTTCAAAGATCACACCAGACATGGCTGTACAACTCATAAATGCTCAAAACAACCTTCATCTTCCATTCCAAATGCATCAAAACTCTAATACAGAACTTCTAACCATCTTGGTTTGAAGTAATCACTTTAAAAAACTTCATATGTTAAGTCAAATCAATCCAAAATTCACTATGACTATTAGGCTTCCATCTTGCAACTCTCCAGCAACTTTTGGATGTTGCATGAGCAACATTTTTACATCTTTTGCAACATTTGGCAAAATCTTGTCTTTTTGCACTCGAAGACTTTTGGATTGGATCCAAACCTATAAAATTGAGATAATATGACAAAAATGGCATAGATCCAATGAATTTAACACTTAGGACTCCTAAAAGCATAAAAACATACTTAAAGCAACTTAAGCCTAAACAGATGATCCAAATGGACTAAGGCATCTCTAGGCTCATAAGATTTCTTAAGAGATCCTTGACCAGACACATGGATCCACAAAAAAAATAGGATGATATTCGAAGATCAATCCATTTATTAAAAACTCAAATCTTTGAAAGTGACAGTCAATCAGTGACAGTCATGGGTGCACTGCACCATACTCCCCAAGACAAAATTAACTCAAGTCCCTTGAGTTGGGAGATCTTCTAAATTGAAGCCAGTCTTCTTGATATCTTCAGGTGTCCACCTAGTAGCATCCTCCACTGAATGGTGTTTCCATTTGACTAGATATTCATAGAAAGTAGACCTCCTGGTTTGTTTGGCTATCCTCTTGTCCAGTATGCAGTCAATCTCTTTTGATGGTGGTTTAGGTAGATCTTGTAGCTCCTTGTCCTAAGGCAGATCTTGAGCATCTGCCATGGAGACATCAGTAATAGGACCTTTGCAGGGATATAGGTCAACTACATTGAAAATGGGGCATAAACCAATGGTTGAAGGTAATTCAATTCTATATGCATTATTTCCACATTTCTTCAAGATTCTGAAGGGGCCAATCTTTTTCATCATCAGCTTGGTGTACTTTTCCTTGGTTAATCTTTCTTTCTTTATGTGAACCATAACCATTTCTATAACCTTGTATTGGACATATCTCCTCTTGACATATGTTGCTTGTTTATATTTCCGAGAGGTTTGTTGCAATCTATCTTTCACTTGTTGATGAATATTATTCATTACCTCTACAAAATCCTCAACTTGGGCACTCCTTTGGCCAAAATTCTGGATGTTTCTTAGTTCCAAGACACCCCTAGGGTGGGATCCATAGACAATTTGGAAAGGACTGAGTCCTGAACTTCTGTTGACAAAATCATTATAGGAGAACTTTGCTTGTGGAAGGATTGAGTCCCATGCCACTCCATACTCATTTGTCAGACATCTTAGAAAGTTTCCCAAAGATCTATTGATGACTTCAGTATGTCCATCTGATTGAGGGTGGTAAGTAGATGACAAAACTAGGTTTGTTTAAAGCCTTTTCCATAAGGTACGCCAAAAATGTCCGAAAAACTTGGGGTCTTTACCTAAAATAATGGTGAGTGGTAAACCATGGAGTCTTACAATCTCCTTGAAGAATATCCCTGCAATACTTGAGGCATCATGTGTAGTCTTACAAGGTAGGAAATGTGGCATCTTGGATAACCTATCTAAAACCACATAAACACTATCATAACATGCCTTTGTCCTTGGAAGACCCAATACAAAATCCATGTTGATGGAGTCCCAAGGTTTTCTAGGAATGGCTAATGGTGTGTACAAGCCTACATTTGAACTGGTGCCTTTGGATTTTTAACAAATTAGACAACACTCCACAAATCTCCTTATCTCATTCTGCATCTTGGGCCAGAAGTAGAATCTTCTTACTAGCTCAAGTGTCTTGTCAAGACCAAAGTGGCCTGATAGACATCCACAATGTTTCTCTTTTATGATGTTCTCCCTCATGGAGCAATCAAGGATGCACAATTGACTCCCTTTAAACAAAAATCCTTCTTGAATCATATATTATGCAAAATCAATATGATATCTATCTCCTAGTTCCAAACAAACTTTGTAAATTTCTTCAAAGTCTTCATCATTGGGATACATGTCCTTGAGGACAGAGATACCTACACTTTCCAAGGTCACTTCTTGTATAGCCAAATTCCTTCTACCCAATGCATCAACTACCTTATTAGCTACCCCCTTCTTGTTATTTATGGTGAAAGTGAATGCTTTCAAGTACTTCATCCACTTGAGGTGTCTATGGTTTAGTTTCTCCTTCTTGTTAAGAAAACTCAATGCATGATTGTCAGTATATAAAATAAATTCTTTTGGCAATAAGTAATGCCTCCACTATCTCAGTGATTGGACCATAGCATACATCTCCAAATCATATGTAGAGTATTTTTTCTTAGCTTCATTAATATTTTCACTAAAGAATGCCACACGTCTCCCTTCTTGACTAAGAACACCCCCAATAGCTCTCTTACTAGAATCACATTCAATGGTGAACACCTTATGAAAATCAGGGAGTGTTAAGATAGGTTGTTCAGAGACTCTTGTCTTCAGATATTCAAAGGACTTGTCTGCAACATCAGTCCATGAAAACTTGCATTTCCTTCCCCCTTTGATAGTATCTATCATTGGTACACTCACCCCACTGAAATTCTTTACAAATTTCCTATAGAAGCTAGCTAGCCCTTATAAACTTTTGACCTCACTGAAATATATTGGAGTGGCCAATTCAGTATGGCTTCAACCTTGGAAGGATCCATTTTCAAGTTACCCTTGGAGATAACAAAGCCAAGAAATATGAGTTCTTCTTGCATAAACACACATTTTAAAAATTTATCCTCAACTTTTCTTCATGTAATCTCTTCATTACGATATCTAGATGTATCAAATTCTCATCTTTATCTTTGCTAGAGATCAATATGTCATCTAAATAAACAATAATAAAGTGATTTATGAAAGGCTTAAGGACCTCATTCATCAACCTCATAAAGGTACTAGGAGCATTTGAGATATGAAAGGGCATCACTACCCATTCAAACAACCCCTCATTGGTTTTGAAAGTTGTCTTCCACTCATCCCCTTCTGTGATCCTAATTTGATGATACCCACTCTTTAAATCCATTTTTTGAGTAATATTTATCTCCTCCTAGACATTGCATGTGATCTTCTATCCTTGGCATAGGAAACCTATATCTGATGGTTATCCTATTGATGGCTCTAGAGTCTGTACATAGCCTCCATGTACCCTCCTTCTTAGGTGCTAGGACTGCAGGGACTACACAAGGGCTTATGCTCTTCCTAATGAATCCTTTCTCCATCAACTCTTGAATCTGTCTTGTGACTTCTACAATTTGGTCAGGGGTCAATTTGTAAGCAGCCTTATTTGGCAAGATAGAACTAGGTATGAGTTCTATACAATGCCTAATATCCCCATGTGGTGGTAAAACATTAGTACTCTTGTCTGCAAATATTCCTTTGTATTTGTTCAACAAATCTTGTACTTCTTTGGGGCCAACACTTCTCTGAGGTTCTTGACCTTTTGGTATCCTCTTGGAATCTGTTTTGGGCTTTACTATGATGGAAAAACAAGGTGTGTCTCTTTCCTTAAGGACTTTCAAAAATTCCTTCTCTCCCACTAAGGTAACGTTGTTTTTTAAAGCTTTGTCTTTCTCAGAATCAAGGAGGGGTGTCATAGTGTAACTAATCCCATTCTTAGTTAAGGTATACACATTTTTCTTACCCCCATGTTGAGCATCAACATCATATTGTCAAGGTCTTCCTAGGAGACGGTGGCATGCATCCATATTCACAACTTCACACAAGACTTTATATTTGTATTCTCCCACTTGAAATTCTACCCAACATTTATCATCTACCAAAGTTTGTTGATCTTTATTAAGCCAAGATACTTTATAGGGGCTTGGGAGGGGTATTTTCTTCAAACCAATCTTATCTATCATTGCATTAGAAACTAAATTTTATGTAGAAATAGAATCAACAATAACTTTGCAAATCTTACCAAGTGCCTTGAAGTGAGTTCTGAATAGATTCTTCCTTTTTGGGGGTTCCTTGGGAGTTGGCACCTTCAAGAGTGTCCTAGTGAACATTATGCACTCTCCTTTCTCAGGGTCTGTAGGTCTATATGTAGTGGTGTGATAGGAAGTCATGCTTTGAAATTCCTCATCTTGGGGGAGTTGGACTCTCCTATCTCCTCCTGATGTATTGGCCTTGTTTGGGCATCTAAAAGACTGGTGACCAATCAAATTGCAGGAGAAACACTTTCCAGTGAACATAGAGGTACTTCTACCTCTTAACCTTCCTCTTATATTTCCTCTACCTCCTCTGAAATTACCTCTGGGATTCTTCTCTCTATCATACTCTTGGTGATTGGATTCTCCCTGTGGTCTTGGAGATGATCCTCTTCCTTGAAACCTTCCTCTACCTTTGAAACCATTTCCCCTTCCTCTACTGTTATGTTCTCCTCTCCTCTTTTGTTTATATTTAATCTTCATAGCCATCTAATAGAAATGGTGTATAGATTGGGGAAAAAAAAAACTTAGTTCATCTTGAATATTGTACTTGAGCCCATTCATGTATCTAGCAAGTTGTTTTTATCACTCTTAGGGGTCTTTGTCTTCATTGAAATCTTGTGGAATTCATCAATGTAAGAACCCACATCAAGATCCTTCTGCTTCAGATTTTGTAACTTCTTATATAGAGTTACCTCATTACCTTCAGGAACAAATTGTTTCTTGATTCCTCTCAACATCTTCTTCCATGTGGTTATAGGGTCTTTTTCTTTCTCTACCCTCTCCCTTTGTACGAAGTTCCACCAACTTAGTGCAGGTCCTTTAATTTTTTACTTGGAAATCTTTGTTCTCTGTCAGATAGGGATATCTTCACACTCAAAATAATTTTCTATGGCCTCTACCCAATCCATACACTCCTCAGGGTCCATGTTGGGCATAAATATTGGTAGTTCTGGTTTATTATCTCTCCTACCCACTCTCTCCAAAGCTTCTAAGATCCTTTTCTCTTATGGCACCCTTGTCCTCTCTATTTTAGTCTCCTCTTCTTCTTATTCTTGGTCTTACTCTGAATCATCACCAGTAGTTCTACTTGTCTGAGAACTCTTCAATTTTTCTATTTTTGCTTCCATCTTCTTGTTCTTAGCTGTCTGCTCCTGTTGGAAAGTGACAATGCAAGCAATTGTTATTTTGTCATTGTTGCCAAACCTTAACTGGTGAGACTATTGTTATCTGTTTGAGTACCATATCTATTGTTGATGAAGAAGATTTAACAAGAAGACCAAGTGAATGGTTGAGTTAAGGAAAATAAAAGGGTACTTGATCAGTTGGCACTCTGGCAAAGCAATTAGTTGTTTATCTTTCAAAGACAATTTTTCTAGTTGTTCTGTGCTGAGCAAGTTTGGCTTGTGCCAAGCAAAGTTGCTTGTGCCGAGAAAAGTTGTTTGTGACGAGCAAAGTTGTTCAATGTCAAGCACCAGTGAAATTGCTGAGTGAAACCAGTGATGTTGGCTGACTTACAGTAATTGGATTAATGATGAGATTTTAGATCTCTAGCTGACTTAGTTAATTTTACTGGATTATGTAATGTTAATTAAAGATTGATAAACATCATTTAATGTATGGGTAATCATAATTAATGCATGGTTTCAAGATTTAATTAGAGACTACTTTGGAGAAGTAAATCTAATGCAAAGATGGAATGATCTATTGGATCTAGCCTAACCTAAGATCTACGATCTTGTTTAAGTGGCAAAAGATTTATCTGACCTAAACAGAGAGGTATATGATAACCTGAAGGGTTTATTCATCAAGAGTGGATGTGTATGCAAGAGGTTTGCATAGTTGATTTACTATTCGGCATGATCTAGCAGAGAAGGCTGAATACAGAAGTAGAGAGTTGCATGTGTGATTTCTTGACAGATTTCCAAGTAGATCAGAAGGTTGAAATGACAATGCAGGCTATCTAGTAAGTTAACATTAGAGCTGTAATTGGATCTGAATTTGCAATGTAAGTTGTATGTATTAGATCACAAACTGTTGATTAATTTCTAACCATTGTATCAGTTAAAATCCTTTAATAAGGTTGACCTAATAGTCATTTGTATAAATCCTCTAACAAGGTGACATTCAGGTGGAATGTTCTAAGTCCTCTAACAAGGCCACTCCTGATAGGGTGATCAAATCCTTTAACCTAGTCACACCTAGCAGTGTGTTATTGTAACCTTTAATAGGGTTGGCTCCTCACAGAGCTCACTTTAGAAGAGTGAATACTTGGTAGCATGTTACTGGTGGTTTTTCCCATATTGGGTTTCCACGTTAAATGATTGTGTCAACTTGTATGAATGCTTATGGTTTGTTTTACTGTTGTGTTTCTACAATCTAATTTCAATAGACAGTAAACTACATGATTAAAGTTGTTGACTTATGCTACTATTGCCGAGTAGATCTGAAATATAGAAAGTTTTAAATTTGTTACATCTAGACCTGAGGATAACTGATTCACCCCTTCCCTTTCATTTATTCTAAATTCATTCTAACAATTGGTATCAGAGCTTTGGTCTCTTGAAAAAAAGTGTGAAGGTACTCGGAGCAAAAAGATCAAGATGTATAAGAAGGAGGTTCCTAATCTTAACAAAGATAACTTCCCTGCATGGCAGAGTTTGATGAAACTACATTTGGCTGGTATTGGAGATGATGCTAATTGACTTATTGAAAATGACTATGTATCACCCTCTACTCCTCCCACTGCTACACAACTAAAAGAAAATAAAGAGAACAATCAAGCAATGTTGGAGATCGCCTCCTCATTGAGCTATTTAGAGTTTGATGATATAAAGAGCTGCACAAATGCAAAGCAGATGTGGGACAAACTTGCAACTGTCTATGGTGGAGACACAAATGTGCTGAGAGCTAAATTAGAAAGTCTAAGAGGTAAGTTTGATGAGATGAAAATGCAAGAAGGTGAAAATGTTAATTAGTACTATGGTAGAGTAAAAGAAGTTGTAAATGCCATTAGAGGGGCTAATGGAACAATTGATGAGAACACTATTATGAGAAAGGTACTGAGAACTTTACTTCCTATATATGCTATTAGATTTTCTGCAATTCAAGAATTGAGATGTACTCCTAACAATAATCTGAATCTGGAAAATCTGATAGGCAGACTCACTGCATTTGAAATGTCAAATTATGATAACTATAATC
>MU227248.1:2259193-2306293 GCA_018584345.1 Thuja plicata | reverse complement strand
TAACAAAATTGTTGAAAGTGCAAATGTAAGAATTGATGAGTTTGCAGAAAGAAATGAAGCTAAAAGTACACAAGAGCCTGAAAGCTACAGATCATTTGTATATCTGGATGAGGAAGATTCTAATTCACTACCTGAGACTACTGTTGAAAAACAACATGCACCTGCCGAGTCACAAAGTGGAGTTGCTGAGCAACTAGAAGTGAATGCCGAGCTATCTAATGGAGATGTCAAGTCACAGAATCAACCAGAACTGAATACAAATGATGAACCTAAAGCAAGGACTGAGCCTACTCTAGAAAAATATGTGAGGAGAAATCACAATTCTGATCAAATCATTAGATCAAAGGATTCTGTTGTTATGACACGAAGTAAGTTGCAAAATGGCACATGTCAGTTATGTGAATTTGAGCCCAAAACAGTGAAAGATGCTTTAGAAAATGAAGATTGGATACAAGCAATGAATGAGGAAATTGAACAAATTGAGAAGAACAAAACTTGGACACTTGTACCTAGGCCAAAGGATAAAAATGTAATTGGCACAAAGTGGGTATTCAGGAATAAACTGAATGAACATGGAGATGTGACAAGAAACAAAGCTAGACTAGTATGCAAGGGTTATGCACAGGAGGAAGGAATTGACTACAGTGAAACCTTCACCCTAGTTGCAAGATTGGAAGGTGTCAGAACCTTACTTGCATATCCAGCCTATAAAGGATTCAAATTTTATCAGATGGATGTGAAATCTGCATTTCTCAATGGTATCTTGGAAGAAGAAGTGTATATTGAGAAAGTTGATGGTTTTATAGACCCAAACAAAAGGGATATGATTTTCAGATTGCACAAAGCATTATACGGATTGAAGCAAGTGCCAAGAGCATGGTATGAGAGATTGCACAATTATCTGATCAAGACTAGATTTGCAAGAACCAATGACAAAAACAACCTGTACTTAAAAACAGAGCAAAACAAAGGTAAATTATTAGCTGAAATTTTTCTAGATGACATCATATTTAGTGGACAAGATATCTTATGTCAAAAATTTGCAACAGAGATGCAAACTGAGTTTGAGATGTCTATGTTTGGTGAAATACAATTCTTTGTTGGTTTACAAATTTATCAAATGAAGAATGGTATCTATATCACTCAATCTAAATATATCAAAGAGATACTAAAAATTTTTGGAATGGAAGAGTCCAAACTAGTAAGTACATCCATGGCTACTAGACAGAAGCTGACAAAAGATGATGACACAAAAGAAGTAAAACACACACTCTATAGATCAATGATTGGAAAGCTACAATATGTTGTACACAGTAGACTTGATATTTCCCTAGATATTGGGATTGTTACAAGGTTTTTTTCTAATCCCAAAGAAACTCACATGATGGCAGTAAAAAGGATTCTAACATATTTGAAAGGAACTGATGACTATGGTCTATACTACAAAAAGAATGACAAGTTTGAACTCAGAGTTTACACTGACTCTGATTGGGCTGGAAATGTTGATGACAGGAAAAGCACTACTGGTGGAGCATTTCTTTTAGGAAAGAGATTGATCTCCTGGACAAGCAAGAAATAGAACTACACCTCACAATCTATAGCTGAAGCCGAGTATGTGGCAGTAGCAGTTAACTATTCTAATATTGTGTGGTTGAAGATACTACTGAAAGGTATGAAGGAAGAAATCACTGACCCACTTGTCATATATTGTGATAACATGAGTGCTATTAATATTTCTAAAAATATTGTTATGCACTCAAAGAAAAAGCATATAGCTATCAAGTATCATTACTTGAGGGAGCTAGTTTAGAGTAAAGAAGTGAGACTAGATTATATGAACACTAAAGAACAATTAGCAGGCATATTCACAAAATCACTACCCAAGGATGCTCATGAGTATCTATGTGGTAAATTGGGGGTGATTCCCCTCACTGAGGCTAATTAAGTTTTGTATGGTACTATTGCATCAAATATTACATTCAAAATACTTGACACATTAATGCACAGTTAGTCACACTTTAGGATTTTGACTAAAGTTGTGAAGATGAACAAGGAAAGAAAAGAAAATTAGTCATAATCAAGATGATAGGATCAGCATGATACTGAAGAACTACATGATAATTATTTCAACATCTTTGGAATTGTTGTCAAAGAGGGAGAGATTACCTATAAAGAGGGACAGATTGCCTAGAAATAGAGATTACCAAGAAAGAAAGATTGCATAGAGGAAAAAGTTACTACTTAAAACATTGAAGTGATTATCTACTCAGAGGGAGTCTACAGATGATTAGACATAGATAATTACAGTGTGATTACAGACATAGAGGGAGAAATGTTTTACATATAAGAATCAGAATGAAGCTAAAGACATTAATGAAGATTCGTTCATATAAAGGAACACAGGTGAATTTTTGGATTGGTTGGTAAATATGCTTGTTAAATCATTGTTTTAATATTTTGTGTTGCCATCAATGCCAAAGAGGGAGATTATTGGAAAGTGATAATGCAAGCAATTGTTATTTTGTCATTTCTGTCAAACCTTAACTGGTGAGACTATTGTTATTTGTTTGAGTACCATATCTATTGTTGATGAAGAAGATTTAACAAGAAGACCAAGTGAATGGTTCAGTTAAGGCAAATAAAAGGGTACTTGATCAGTTGGCACTCTGGAAAAGCAATTAGTTGTTTATCTTTCAAAGACAGTTTTTCTGGTAGTTCTGTGCCGAGCAAGTTTGGCTTGTGCCAAGAAAAGTTGCTTGTGCCAAGAAAAGTTGTTTGTGACGAGCAAAGTTGTTCAATGTCGAGCACCAGTGAAACTGCCGAGTGAAAATAGTGATGTTGGCCGACCTACAGTAATTGGATTAATGATGAGATTTGAGATCTCTGGCTGACTTAGTTAATTTTATTAGATTATGTAATGTTAATTAAAGATTGATCCATGTCATTTAATGTATGGGTAACCGTAATTAATGCATGGTTTCAAGATTTAATTAGAGACTACTTTGGAGAAGTAAATGTAATGCAAAGATGGAATGATCTGTTGGATCTAACCTAACCTAAGATCTACGATCTTGTTTAAGCGGCAAAAGATTTATCTAACCTAAACAAAGAGGTATATGATAAACTCAAGGGATTATTCATCAAGAGTGGATGTGTATGCAAGAGGTTTGCATAGTTGATTTACTATTTGGCATGATCTAGCAGAGAAGGCTGAATACAAAAGTAGAGAGTTGCATGTGTGATTGCTTGACGGATTTCCAAGTAGATCAGAAGGTTGAAATGATAATGCAGGCTATCCAGTAAGTTAACATCAGAGCTGTAATTAGATCTGAATTTGCAAAGTAAGTTGTATGCATCAGATCACAAACTGCTGATTACTTTCTAACCATTGTATCAGTTAAAATTCTTTAACAAGTTTGACCTAACAGTCATTCGTATAAATCCTCTAACAAGGTGACATTCAGGTGGAATGTTCTAAGTCCTCTAACAAGGCCACTCCTGACAGGATAATTAAATCCTTTAACTAGGTCACACCTAGTAGTATGTTATTGTAACCTTTAACAGGGTTGGCTCCTCACAGAGCTCACTTCAGAAGAGTGAATACTTGGTATCATGTTACTGGTGGTTTTTCCCATATTGGGTTTCCACGTTAAATACTTGTGTCAACTTGTATGAATGCTTATGATTTTTTTTATTGTTATGTTTCTACAAGCTAATTTCAATAGACAGTAAACTGCATGATTAAAGTTGTTGACTTGTGCTACTGTTGTCGAGTAGATCTGAAATACAGAAAGTTTTATTTGCTACATCTAGACCTGAGGATAACTGATTCACCCCTCCCCTCTCAGTTATTCTAAATTCATTCTAACAGCTCCCTCACAATCTTGGCTAGCTCCATTTTGGTGACCCTCAAAGGGATCTCTCTATCAGTATCATCAACTTTCTATGTCATTCTTGTTCCCAAGAGCTTTTCTAGGCTCTGATACCACCTAATACAGAGGTGACAACAAGAAGTGTGGACTTGGTCCTTTCTCTTCCTTGAGACACTCAACTCAACTTATGCTCTCCTTGGATCCTTGATCCCTCTCTACATAATTCCTTCTACATATTCAAGGTGGTAGAACTACTTACTGACCTTTCCCAATTGAATACCATTCAATTCAAGATCTTGCAATTTTGTGCTTTAGGGACACTAGCCCTATTTCAAGCCACAAACTAGAGGTCTTCACCAGTGACTTCACCAGCCCCAATTTTCTATTGGGACACCTTCCTTATGTCATAAGGACAAAGAATCACCCTTTGGTTTGGTCTTCCAACTTCCGTACAGTACCTATCTAGGACTGTCCTATAATTCCTTGTAGGTTTGTCAAGGTGGTTTTTTGAACTTAACTTTTCCTCCTGATCACATTTTAGAAAGATAAGGATATATATAGATACCCTTTTGGAAGTTATGTCAAACTCCAAAGCCCTAGGTTCCAATTCCACTCCAGAAACACCTAACACTCACAAAGTTCGCAGACCTAATTGGCCAAATTAGGCTTGGATATCAAAGCAAGTACTAAGAATTGGGTGCATGGAATTGATACAGTGCTTCAAAAATCCTCAAATAACTCCCCACAATTCAAATCCACCTTTAGTTCACTCAACTAGACTATCTATTTAACACAACACTTCATTCATCTTCATTCTAGGATGAATACATTGAGATATTCAACCTAGGGCTTGATGCATGAGGGATTTACCCTTCAATCCATCTTATGAGCTTTGAGAATCCTTATATATATATATAGAAGAATTTTAGTTTTATTGGCAAAGTGGTGCTATATTTTCTCAAAAATATGAAGGTGCCTCCCCAAGAAAAGAGGTTGGCGACTATGTTTATATAGAATCCTGAATCATGGCCTAGCTCCAACAAAGATAATCGTTATTCAAAGATTTTCCCAAGAATCCATTAGATGAAGGTTTCTTGAAGAGATTCTATGGTGGCATGCAATTATAGCCTCAAGAGGTTCACCCTTCCCTATTCAAAAATTTGCAAGATATTGAAGAAAAACCCAATAGTGAGAATCACTTGCTTGCTCAGGGTGTGAATATTCTTGAAAAATATAAATTTGCATGCATGGATGGCTTAATGCCAGTTACTAGAGCATCACAACAATCGGGTATTAGTATGGGTAATCAAGTGGTAGATAAAACATATGATGGTAAAGCTATAACTCATATTGAAACAAATTCTTCTATTGGTATCAACATAAAGGAAGCAAAAGATAAAGAACCCATACAAAAAAAAAGTTTGGAAAGTCATGGGGAATACCGTGGAGTCAATCTATGCTTGGAGGAGAAAAATGATAATTCAGTTTTGTAGACTCCTCATTCTGAAGATAAAGGTATGCAATATTTATCCTTATTGCCTAGTATTGATCCAGAGATATCATGTGAAGAAACGAATATTGAAGTGATGGGTGAGTTAACAGCCAAAGTAGAGGAATTTGATGAAGCATGCAAGAACTCAAAAGATTCAAGTTCAAATAGGAATGTTCTTGCAGACCATCCTCGTGTTTTTTATAAAGGTTATCCCATTAAAGGCTTGATTTACCATCCAAATAATTAGACTAATGATATTGGTATTCTTACCAGTAAAAATTCATACCAACTTACGCAACATGGTGCCAATGCATTGTAGTTGGAAATTTACAGTACAGAGTGGATTTTTGGCTCAATGTTTATTTGAGAGGTTGTTACGAGATATTCTTAGTGGAGATTTTCTCATAGTATTCATACATAGGCTGGCAGTTGAGAACAATGTTTTTCTCTTACTAGTCACTTTTCACTTTTCCACACTGAAGGGTATTTCTCTCAACCGGTCAATGGTTTTGCATAAGTAGCCCAAAGAATTCTTTGAGGTAAGGAGCTCACACCCCTGAAGAAATTTGTAAATACAATTTTGATGTGGTATAGGTTTTAGTCAGTTTTGGATTGTTCTTAGTGTGCCCAATTCCCCTCCCCCCGTCTGGCATTGTCATGTCTTTCTCTCTTTCCTTGACTTTGTATCCCAATGGATAAGGCACTAATCTTTATTTTATTTTGATTTCTCTATTCTCTATATCCTTTGGAGTGCATGTCCCCAATCAGAGCCTATTGTAACCCAAATTTGTTTTTTTTTTATATCCCCTCTGTTAAGTTTTAGATCAGAATATGTGAGTTTTAATTTTTCTTAGATAACCTCAATATATGAGATATATATAATCACAATATATATATTATTACTGATATAATAATAGATATATATATATAAATATGTTAATATCGATTAACTACAGATTGAATAAATAAGACTTGCATTGTTTGTTGTATATGCTTATCTTCAATCAAATGAACATTTAATATAAATATAGAAGACATGATGATATAGAGGCATGTCTCTTTGAGGAGACATGACTCTATATAATCATGTCTTTTCAATATACAAAATATTTACTTGAAATTGATACTAATAATCGGTGATTACAATAATCGCTGCTTTATATAAATTAAGACCGATCCACGCTAGTATACTATCGATGATAGTAAGCCATAATACATGGCAATAGCAAGATGTGATCGGTGATGCCTGATCACCTGATCGATGTCATATATATCCGATACAAAACAGTCTTTGACAGTATTGGAATCGCACGGTGTAGCAATATCAATCGATATCTATAACAGCCGATATTAATTGGTTTATTTAATTAATACAGTGTATTGATCGATACTCATCGGTAATTAGTATATTATTATTAAATATTATTTAATCAAATATAATATACATTATACATTGTATATGTATATTGATATATATAATAATATCATTATTATTATATATATTAATATGCATATATATAATGTAGAATAATATAACAATATTATCAATTCAGATATTTATATAATGAATAATATGATGTCATTCGATCAAATCCATTTCAATAGTTAATTAGATTAATAATATGATAATAGATTAATTTACTCAATTATGAATGTATGTAAATACATTAATATATATAATAATAATATCTATTATTATTATCATATATATTGATATGAATAAGTTAATCTATTCTCATAATATTAATATCTCATTCATTTTATCTGATCAAAGCTACAAACATCAACACTCCCTCTTAGCTAGGGAAGATAAAATTCATCATCCAAGATAACATCACAAAGTTAATTATGAAAGTCTAGTCAAAGATATCAAAATATCCCCAATATGTAGATTGCCTCCATTGGCAATTCTATCCACAAGCTCTTGTGTAGATTGCCTCCATCGGCGATTCTATCCACAAACTCACGAGCTTCAGTGTGTGGATTGCCTCAATCGGTGATTCGATACACAAGCTCTCGTGTGGATTGCCTCTATCGGCGATTCTATCCACAAACTCACGAGCTTTAGTGTGTGGATTGCTTCAATCGGCGATTTGATCCACAAGCTCTTGTGTGGATTGCCTCTATCGGCGATTCTATCCAAAAACTCACGAGCTTCAGTGTGTGGATTGCCTCGATCGGCGATTCGATCCACAAGCTCTCGTATGGATTGCCTCTATCGGTGATTCGATCCACAAACTCACGAGCTTTGGTGTGGATTGCCTCAATCGGCGATTCTATCCACAAGCTATCTATCACAATAGAAAGTTATTGTCAGATCGTCACCTTACAATAACTTTACCGAATACAAGTGATAATCATATGGAAGTTGTCACTTCCTTATGATTTTCACATGGCCCATATAGTTATAAAATAACATTAGTATAATAATCAATAATCATGTCAACTTTACCTCAGAAGTGTTCAGTGAACTCCCTCTCAATCATAAGGTGTCTACTCTTCTGGAGTTCATGATTCCTTTATGCTCTTCTTGAATGCAGTTGATCAAATATGGAGAGTTTGGCGCGAGCACTTACTCCTTGTCTAAATTTTTCCCATTAACTCTGCTCATCAATTTCCATTAGGTTTATGAGGATTTTCCATTATGTCTTTAGCTCATTCTTCCTTAATACCAACATCATTCGAAGTTTCCACGTTTCAAAATCGGAGGCACCTTCAAGTCTGAATTCGAGTCTTATTCCATTTGCCATTCTGTAGGTACAAAATTTCCAAAAAATCTGATCTTGTTCTTCCTTCAATCTAGTTGGATCTTCCTTCAAGCGGTTAGGCTTTAACGAAGGAACCTGGCTCTGATACCATGTTATGTTTTAGATCAGAATATGTGACTTTTAATTTTTCTTATATAACCTCAATATATGAGATATATATAATCACAACATATATATTATTACTGATATAATAATAGATATATATAATATGTTAATATCCATTAACTACAGATTGAATAAATAAGACTTGCATTGTTTGTTGTATATGCTTATCTTCAATCAAATGAACATTTAATATAAATATAGAAGACATGATGATATAGAGGCGTGTCTCTTTGAGGAGACATGACTCTATATAATCATGTCTTTTCAATATATAAAATATTTACTTGAAAATGATACTAATAATCGGTGTTTACAATAATCGATGCCTTATACAAATTAAGACCGATCCACGCTAGTATACTATCAATGATAGTAAGCCATAATACATGGCAATAGCAAGACACAATCGGTGATGCCCGATCACCCGATCGGTGTCATATATATCCGATACAAAATAGTCTTCGACAGTATTGGAATCGCACGGTGTAGCAATATCAATCGATATCTATAACAGCCGATACTAATCGGTTTATTTAATTAATACAGTGTATTGATTGATACTCATCGGTAATCGATATATTATTATTAAATATTATTTAATCAAATATAATATACATTATACATTGTATATGTATATTGATATATATAATAATATCATTATTATTATATATATTAATATGCATATATATAATGTAGAATAATATAACAATATTATCAATTCAGATATTTATATAATGAATAATATGATGTCATTCGATCAAATCCATTTCAATAGTTAATTAGATTTTAATAATATGATAATAGATTAATTTACTCAATTATGAATCTATGTAAATACATTAATATATATAATAATAATATCTATTATTATTATCATATTTATTGATATGCATAAGTTAATCTATTCTCATAATATTAATATCTCATTCATTTTATCTGATCGAAGCTACAAACATCAACACCCTCTTTCAATCCCTAAATTGTGTGGTCAAATGGGATTCCTAAATCATTCAAGCTAGCTACATCTCATTGAGGAACATTGTCAAAGCTAGCTACATCTCATTGAAGAACATTGTCAAAGTATTGGTTTTGTGATCCAAATGCTCTACACAGATGAAAAATAAGTTGAAGCCCTCCTCACAGTCTCTATTCATACCAACATTGAACTCAAATGTGATTGGTGACATTTGTCAGATTAATACGCATCTGTATGATGCTCATCCCATTGGTGGAATAGAATATGGATGATCCTTTCAATGGAAATCCTAATGCCCGCAAAGAAATTTATAATACACCATGTCTCACTAAGAAATGCCTTAATAGTTCCCTTAAAGGCCCGCGAACCTGACAAGCATATTTTGAGGATAGATTTGAAATGTTTGTTATCCTCCAATAGTCAGGAGGTCGGGCTATTCTGCAATCTCTTAAACCAAATATTATCTGACTCGCCAATTACTAATAATGTTAAAAGTTCAGAATATTTCTAAGGACCCAACTGAAACATTAAAACAAATTTGTTAAAAATTTAAAATTTCCATGTGAATGTAATATGTCGGTGGTCTTTACAAATGCTTTTCCCTTGGTACAATTGAAATGCCCTATGAACATTCTCTCAGTGCACACCCATATAGAAGTTTTGAAATGGAATGTAGGCATCCGTTAAAGCATAATAAGTTTCTATCAGATGTTGTAGTTACAAATATGAAGGAAAGGAAAGGATCTTTTATAGTCCACAATATCAGTCATATGTTTTTTGGTCTACATATAGTGACAGTAATATGGGACTACCCCATACTCCTTGCGGGAGACACCTAACTGTGTTACAAACGAGGCGTACATACCCTACCCCCAGTGGGATTTGAACTTGTGACCTCTCTTTCAAGAGTACAAGTTCTCCACATAGTCAATAGCTATGATCGTTGGCAAATACCAATTGAATTCGATCAGCATTTGAAAAATGATTTAGTAAAGTTTCAAATTTGTTGTGTAGTCAGTAAGTCGACACTCAGTCTGAACTCCCAAACTGAATGCAAACGAAGTACTAGTGTTCACATATGTACCTAACTCCCCGACAATGAAGAATTAATTGTTCACAAATAAATTATTCTCAGGTCAAGGATATGGGTTTCACTAATGTTTTATAGTTGATTTTTGTATCTTTAGCAGCTGAGATCCCATGTTTCGGAGCTCTTACACATTCTTTATAGGAGTTTGTATATCTCCCTGATCTGCCAAGTACAAAGCCTAACATGGCTCCTTAATGGTTCAAGTGTCAAACAAACGTTCACGAAGCATGAAAATATGAACTAGATGCGGGAAGGTGAAGGGATAAAAGAGAAGATAAATTTGTAATCAAAATTCTTTCCAAGGAGCAGTTTCCATTTTTAAGAATCAATTACCGGAACTGAAAATTTGTTGGGGTTATTTATTGTAAACATTTCAAAGATGGAGGGGAGTTTTTCTGAGTTTATCATGGTAAGGGGAAATGTCATCAGTTTTCCAGGAAGGGAAATTTGATCTATTGTACAGAAAAAGACTTTGAACTCTCTCTGTTTTTACCCAAGAAATAAAGGAATATTCTTAAAACTTTGTATTTATATGTTCTTCTTTATGCTTTTTTATTTTCTTAAGTCAATCAAAGTCATTCTTGGGTAACTTCATCTGTTGTGGTAGATTAATCATATTCAATTGAAGGAAATTTGTATCTTGATTGTTCACACGATCTTAAGGGGTTTGATGTTACTTTCCCTAATTGTTTCTATTGTGGATATTCTAAAAGTGAACTCCGTGTCATTTGTCTCTATAGCCCCTTGTCTATAAATTTGTTATTCACATATACAGTATGGCTATGCTCAGATGTTAGTTTCTCCTTTTCTACTTTCTGGTTAAAAGAAAACCCAAAATCATAAGAGGGAGTTGTACCTCTAAAATTCACAAGAAGATTATCCATTCAATGGAAATCTCTCCACCTATTAGTTATGTTTGTTTTTCATCTCAAGCTTAGGGAGTCATTTTTAAAGGTTATCCCAGGAAGACAAAATTTGCAACTAACAATCATCAAAATGCGGAACCATATATATATATATATATATTTTTGTGCGTGTGTGTGTGTGTGTGTGTGTGTGTGTGTGTGTGTATGTGTGTGTGTGTGTGTGTGACAAGATTATAAGCTTGAGATGAACATGGATTGATGATATTATATAATGAATACGTTAATTAATGAATATATGGTGATTGAGACTAAATATAATGTGTATATCATGAATGATTGAGTTTTTATATAATAAATTATGTCTTCGACATTTTATTTCACTTCACTATAATATGACATGGTGATTATAATCTTCTTAACACCCTTTTTTATTAGGGTGTAAACTACAAGGGGTTTTGTAGGTGTCAATCTTCATTAATTAGAGAGAGGTTCATATATACTAGTTCAAATTTGTTGAATACATTACTAGCAAATCACTTAGAGTTACTAATAATTAGTCAAGTGCATTTCAATTCACTATTAATTTATCTTATGAGGCA
The DNA here is from genome assembly GCA_018584345.1 of Thuja plicata. NCBI lineage: Eukaryota > Viridiplantae > Streptophyta > Pinopsida > Cupressales > Cupressaceae > Thuja > Thuja plicata. Next base: position 2,294,525 of record MU227248.1, on the reverse strand, counting down.
TATTCTCACCACGCCATAGTGAAAATTCCCATTGTACGAATTAAAGGAGCCAAAATGTGTCTTTTAGTATGCACAGAAAATAGAGAAAGATGGATGAACAAACCCTATACCACATCATGGAACAAAAAGTCAACAAATGGAACACCAAGGGTTGCTATAGGGGCTATTGCAATACCGGTAGGAATAAATCACAATCAAAATAAGTCAACCCTCATTGGAAAATCCACGAGCAACAAGGAGTCATCAACTATTATTATCAGCAATCATATCTCCAATGAAATTTGGGAACGTTGTGAATCTCATGGCATATATACAACTTGGGAAGGGGCGTTTGTCCACATATCGGCTGTTGCGAACTGGTTTAAAGCAACCCTGGACACACAGGTAAGTATAACTATCATAAATCAAAGTACTTTATTTTTAGACTGCTCATCTAAAGATTTAGCCGAAGTACTTCTCGAATCTGAAAATATTTTCTATAAAGGTTTTAGTGAATTTTTTATAAAATGGAAGCCTAATTTCAATAGTAATGGTAATGCTAACATAAACCCACTTAAATGGATTTGTCTCAAAAACTATCTGGTGGAATTATTGCATCATAGTATCTTAAGAAGCATAGGTAAACAAATTGGTAATATGATTGGCTTTGAACACAACTATATGGTAGATTCTGATGTCAAAATACTTGTGGAAAATGTTATAAGCAATTTAAATCCAATCAAAATTATAACAAAGCACAGTATATATGAATTACAACCATAGATATATAAGGGCACCATTGGAATTTTTGACATCTTCATTTCAGACGCTAATGATGATTTTCATGGTATCCATCATATTTAAGACTTCTGGAAGATTTCGTAAACCCTGATTACTCCTAGGATAACTTTGTTACACCTTATAAACTCTCTTTTCTATCCCCTCCCTCCTCAAAGAATAACCATCCATTTACCCCTTCATCCAAGCAATCCGACCCCCCCCTCACCCCCTCTTCTAACAACCTTCTAGAAGAAGGTGATATTCCTTCGCCACATTCGATTCCTTAATCAAAACCTCCAAATGTTGAAACTAAGCTCCCCTTGGAACTCATCCCTCAAGCCATGGAGGATGGGGAACCCCTGATTGATCTCAATGCACCTATCTTACCCTCAGAGATAGTTTTCCAACTCATCCCAGCATCATCCCTACCATTATCCATCATGGATTTAATTTCTTCCTATGCTCCCCCCAATCCCCGAGTTCTGATTTTCAGATGTCAAATCCTAATTCCAGTGTCGACCCTATCTCTCAATCTAGGATTAATACCACTATTGAAGAAATTATCAATGATAACATAGATGATATTCTAGCAGAATTTATTGATATGGATGTCATTAACATCGAAAGAGAAATATTAATCCAAAAGATTCAAGAATTAGATGTTGAGGAGGAAGATCAGCATGTCTTAGAAAAGGAATTGGTTGAGCAAGAATCCTTGGGAAATAATCCAGTTCTTGGATTAGCTATTAATGAGGATAGCTTGACTAAAATTGATTTTGCAAAATCCTCTAAAAAAAGAGGTAGAAAATCTCTGGCTGAACTACGAAAGAAGGACGCAAATATGGTTAACCAAATTAAGATCATTGATTTACTTCATGTAGGGAGGGGGAAGTTCCCTCCCAAGGACCAATGAAGGTCCTCTCTTGTAATGTTAGGGGCTTCAATGCTCCTAACAAACATCGTTTATTAAAACGTTGCATTAATAAATATAAACCTCACCTGATGCTCATACAAGAAACTAAACTTGATAATGTAGGCTTAACAAACTTTAAGAAAAAATTAGGATTTAGGAAAGTCTTCAGTGCTCTGACAAAAGGGGCATCGGTGGGCCTAGCAATCATAGCTGACCCAAGAACAGTTATATATACCCCAACATCCATTAATAAATATTGGATAAGCGGCAGTGTCAGAAGTCTAAAATCCAATCTGAAATATAATATTCTGAATGTTTATGGTCCAACCAATTATATGGATAGAAGGTTAATGTGGCATGAAATTAACACTTTCTTGAATTTCTACCCAAATCAGACCTTCGTCATTGGTGTAGACTTTACTACTATTATGGACCCTTCTGAAAAAAAGGGAGGTAGGAATGATAACCCTAGATCAATGGAGGAATTTGTTGAATGGGTTAGACACAACAACCTAATGGATTTGAACCTGGAAGAAGGTATTTTTACTTGGACCAATATGAGACAAGGCAAGGAAAATATAGTGGAAAAACTTGACCATTTCTTCTTTAAAGGAAATTGGTCAAGCTTCCCATTCACCCTAAAAACATATATCCTTCCTTTTATGGGCTTTGACCATTTCCCAATTGCACTTGACATCTTGGACGATGCCAAGCCCCAGAGCTCCCCCTTTAAATTTGAGAAAATGTGGTTCAAAGATGAAAGACTATTACCCCTCATCTATCAATGGTGGGAAAATCTACAATTTAAAGGTTTCAAGCTTTTCATCATTGCCACCAAGCTTAAGGAAATAAAGAGTAACTTAATCTCTTGGGATAAGGATTGGTTTGGCAATATGTTTGAAAACAAAGCCAAAACTGAACTTGAACTTGAGAATCTCAATAAGACAATTATAACACAAGGTATGAATCAGGAAACCTACCAAAAAGAAAAACTTCTTAAGATTTAATTGGAGGACATCTTAGCTAAGGAAGAACTATTATGGAGGAAAAAATCCAGAGAGATATGGCTTAATGCAAGTGATAAAAACACAAAAAAAAAATCACAATAGAACCAATGTTAGAAGAAACATTAATAAAATAAAATAAAATACAAAATCAGATGGCACGATAACCGAAGAACCCAAAGCCATAGCCGAGGAGGCTATTAACTACTTTAGCAACACCCTTAATAATAATGAATCCTCCAATCTGACTAATCAAAATCTACTCCTTGACAACATCCCTAGAATAATCAACCAAGACATCAATAAGGCCCTAAAAGGTAAATTCAACCTGGAAGAAATTGGAAATGTACTAAAATAAATGCAACCAGATAAAGTGTCAGGCCTTGATGGCTTCCCAGCTATGTTCTTCCAAAGGTGATGGGAATTTGTTGGCAAGGAGGTTATAGCTGCCTTAGAAGGAATAATGAATTCATGTAAGATACTTAGAGAAATCAATAATACCTTCTTAGTTCTAATCTCGAAAAAAGAAAAAGTAGAAAGCTTTAACGATTATAGACCTATAGCCTAATGTAATACAATCTACAAGCTACTATCCAAGACCCTAGCCAATAGAATCCAAAAAAATTCTTCCTACAATTATCAGTGAAGAACAAACTGGATTTGTACAAGAACGATCCATCTACGATGGGGTTATCATAGCACAGGAAGCTATCCACTCCACTCAAATGAACAAAAAACCCAGCATGCTTATTAAACTTGACATTAGCAAAGCTTATGACATAGTAGATTGGAGATTTTTATGCAAGATTGTAGAAAATTTTGGTTTTGATAAGCAATGGATCAATCTTTTATTTGAATGTATTTCCACTGCCAAATTTGCAATCATGTTGAATGGATCCCTTGAAGGCTTCTTTGACGTTTCTAGAGGCATCTGGAAAAGTGACCCAATTTTCCCCTTTCTCTTCATCATTATGACTGTAGACCTAGGACGCTCCATAACCAGAGCTCAAATTGACAATCAGATTAAAGGAATTAAAGTCACCTCTAATGTTGAACCCATAATGCATCAACAATTTTTTGATGATATCATGTTATTTGGAAAAATCTCATTACAAGAGGCTTATAAATTTAAGGAAATTCTCCAGGCATATGTCGAAGCCTCAGGACAGGAAATCAACCAGGAAAAGTCTGAAATATTTTTCCTCAATACTGATCCAACTCTAGAAACCGACATTTGTAACACCCTTAACTTCATAAAAGGATCACTACCATGTAAATACCTTGGCTTATCCTTAGATAAAGGTACTAAAAATGGTAACTCTTGGGAACCCATTATTTCAAGAATCAAGAAACTGACAGCATCCTAGAAGGGTAAATTATTGTCTTCAACAAGTAAAATGGTAATGATTAAGTCAGTACTAGCCTCTATTCCCATTTACCAGATGTCTTGCCACCACCTCCCTTCAAAAACCAGCAAGGAAATAAATAAACACCTTACAAACTTCTTTTGGAAAGGAATGAGTGATCAACATAAAATACCCTTGGTAGCATGGGAAACTTTAAGCACACCTAAAGTATGTGGAGGCTTGGGCTTCAAAAACAATAAAGAGAAAAGTAAAGCCCTTGGTGCCAAACTAATCTAGAATCTCCTCAACAAACCCAATCTGAAATGGGCTAAAATTCTACGATACAAATACCTCAATGGCTGGGATTCCACAACTATTTTTAGAATTAGAAATCTTCTGAATGGCTCACGAATATGGAACTTCATGAAGGATTGCAGAAATATTATAGGAAAATGTCTCTCTTGGAAAATCAACAATGGTGTAGATGCATTATTTTGGGAAGACTTGAGGGAAGGTCTCCCTCCCATTTCTATCATGTACAATTGGGGTGATACCATCCAAACACTCAAACAATTTTGGGGTAATCATGTCTATAATTACACCATACCCCTGGAAGATATGGCCCTTGACAACCCCAATTGGAAAACACTTGACACCATCAATATACCAAACCAGCATAAAGTTATGCTAACCAACATCCTAGAAAATAGGAAAATAATCCTTAATAAAAAAAATGATTCCCTCCTATGGATTTCCTCCAATGATGGAAGATATAACTCGAAAGATGACTACAAACTAATTGTATCTAAGCAACAATACAATAACATGGATCTCTCTATGCACCTATGTTTGGACAAGCAGGTCCTACCTAAGGCGGGACTCTTTTCATGGTTCACTATTCAGAATAAAATACTCATGGATGACCTTTTTACCAAAATGGGCTATGAGGGCCCCAACAGATGTTGCCTCTGTAAAGTAGATTTTGAATCCACTAATCACATACTCCTAAATTGTCCATATGCTACGAAATGTTGGGAAAGGCTTTGTGTTAAACTCGGATACATATCTACATTTCCTCACAGCCTTAAAGAAATGCTCAAAATGTGGCCCAACTTTCACAAAATAGTATTTATAACATCTTATGGAAGGTTTGTCCGTCGATTCAAATATGGGAAATATGGAAAGAAAGAAACTGAAGACTCTTTAAAGAAAAACACATAGAAGTGTTCCAACTTTTAAACAAGATTAATGCAAGCATCATCGAAGTAATACACAACAGAATTATGAATCAGCTACAAACAAACAAATGAATGACAACCTGGGATGGTACAATGAGATAGTATTGAGTTGGTCTTAAGATCCCTCCCTTGTCTAACAAGTCTAACATTGATAAAGCCAAAGCTAGAAGGGAATGTGTATGGCAACTCCCTCCTGAAGGTAGATTTAAACTCAACTTTGATGGCACCTCCAGAGGCAACCCGGGTCCTGCTAGCATTGGCTATGTGGTCCATGACTCCAATGGCCTTGAAATATCCTCCCTTGACAAATCATTAGGAACCACTACTAAAAATATGGTAGAATTGAATGGAGTAGTAGGAGGCCCCAAATTATGTATAAAATTGGGCATTATACACCTCGATGTGGAAGGGGAATTTGTCATCATAATTAATTCTCTTAGAACCAAATCCATTCCCAACTGGAAACTAAGAGCAATCCTAGACCTAGAATTATCCATTGTAGTAAAATTTAGTTATATCACCTTTAATCACATATATAGAGAGGGGAACAAGAGGGTTGATAAACTCACCAATCTAGGTACAGATGGTACCTCAATCAACCCCTAGGGAATTTGGTTCCTTACAAGTACCCTTATATATTTACAACTACTTTCCTCTCTCATCTATTATAGCCTAATTACCCACATAGACCCGCCTTCATACCATTAACTAAAATACATTTCTATTCAAATGAGCAATAATCCAGAATATAGATAATCACAATTCTATATAAATTGTTGGTTATGATTATTAGTTACCAAGAACAGTTGGTCTACCAAGGATTTAGCCCCTAAATTTTACTAATAATCACATACTCGCATGTTAATTAGCACCTTGATAATTGTTTGCAACTTTTCTACTAACCTCTATGGACATGCCCTTTAAGATAAAAAAGGATCACAAAAGGTAATCTTTCAATCTTTCTATCTAATAAAATGAACACCTCTTTTATTAATTATCTAAGTGATACTAACAATGATCTTAGCATGGCATGAACGAAGTGTTGTTGTTAGGAGTCAGATGGATGCTTCGGTTAGCAATACATATAGTATGATCACTCACCTAAGCAAGACAAGATGGAAAGACTCCCTCCCAATGTAATGCAATAAAAGGAAAATAGTACAAAAATGATGTAATGTAAATGAGAAATACAATTGTCTGTATTGTCTTATCCTCTTAGTATAACGAGGGTAAATCTTTAAATTGATGTAAATAGAGGAATGCCCCTATCCCTCATAATATGTAATCTTTATGGGAGGGACAAAGGTCCTCGAGAAAGACTGGAGGGTTTCTTGACTCCATTCTTTCCTACCAGTGCCCGCTTGAATGGAGTAAAATATATGTAAAATTTATTCAAAATGATTAATAAAAATTTCAGGGCCAAGGCCTATTATCGAGCAAAAAAAAAATCCATGATAACCTATTCATTTCTAGTGGTCTATTTAATATTTTCGCTTTGAACTCACATGTATTAATTTACTCAAATATTCACCAATACCATTAAAATTCAATTGTGTATGGGGACCCACTTTGCAAAAAGAATTAAAATTCCATTACATTTGAGGACCCATTTCACTAATACTATTATAACACAATGCTAATTATTGGTCCATAACTGCCCTAAAAGTTACAAAGTATATATTTTTCCAAACTTTGATTCATGCAACATTTATATGTAATTTTATTGTCAAATGTAATTCATGCATTTATTAAGTATACCATTTGAAAATACAATAGAATTCACCAAATATAGATTGATAAAAATATAACTAGAACTTTAATTAATGTTTATATAAATAAATATGTTTGATTTTGTGTCATAAATTTGAATCATAGGTAGGTTAGGAGTTGTCACATTAGAAAGTCAATGAAAATGTAAGGGTAAGCAATTATTTCTTTATATTTTCCAATATATCTTTTTGTCATTCTTGTCTCATTCTAATATATGATATTTCTTGGAGGGTATCTACAACTAAAGGATCTATGTTCTATGATTTCTTCTTAAAAAATAAACATTTTCCAAGCTTTTATTTTGTGAGATAAGTCAAGTAAGAAAAAGATTCCTTAAAGTGGTGAAGGGTGGTCATCAAATTGTGGAGCCATAATTTCACACTTAAGAAATTTTTATTATCCATCAAATGAAACTACAACATTAGCAATTATACAAGATATTGATGAAGAAGGAAATACCTTAGGGGAAGACCAAAATGTGTTACTAAACTCAAATAAAATTCCTTAAATGATGTTCCAAGTGATATTTGGTATACCCAGAATGATTTAATTGAATTGCATGATTATGATATAGATTATGTTGTTACACATAAAATGGGTAAAGAAAATCCAAATAAGGAATGGGGTATGAGAGATTTGAAAATGAATTTTTAGCTTGATTGGGTGTAAAAGTACACATTCATTAAATTGGTGGTGAATTAAAATAAAGGTGAACCTCTGATAGAATGCAAGTGTATGATTTTTAGTTGGAAATATTAAAGTGAAAAGAAGATGTGGATAAATTCTAACATTATAGGGGAGCATACTAGTAAATTTAATGAAAAACAAAATCATAGGATGAAAAGGAACATTTAGTAATAAGATTTAGGACAAAGAAATAATGTCTTAACATGTTAAGCATGCTCTCAATTATTATGTGTATCTGCAAATGCGAGTGAAGCTTACTTACTCTAGAGGATAAATTTAAGCTCAATTTGGAAAGATTGTGACTAAAACACAAATAGGAAAAACTATTGAGTTGATTTTTTTTTCATATTTTTACCATAGGGCATATCATGCAAGGCTACCTAGAATATGATAGTTTATTATAATTTTAAGACTTTCTCAATAAACTAACACACATTAGAAGTGTTATACTTGATTTTTAAAATTTGTCACAATTAGAGAAAAAAATTGTAGCACTTACACCTAAAATCTTAAAAAGGTCAAGTAATATGAAATACAACATTTTTAGCGTATTTTTCAAATATGTAATTTATTCTAATATAAAAATGATACAAATCATTTTTTATCAAACATGCATAACAAAACACTTTCTAAAGTTACTTTTTAAGGACCATACTGTGATTCTACATTGATAAAGCCTCTTGATTTACAATTAGTAATCATGTTGTTACACATCATAAAAATTTATCATTGAATCCTAGCTATAAAGGCATTATATACCTAGTATATGTAAACCCCTCGATGACTTCTTACAATAGACCAAAAAAATATTTAAAACATGACAAATATTGTCATTTAAAAATTTCATGTTGTAATATGCTAGAGCATAATTAGTTTAAATTAAATAAAATATAATAATTTGCCCATATATATCCAATATAATGAATAAATGATTCCAAGAACTTGAAAAGGTTGAGACACTTTAACTCCCAATAGCATATTAACTACTATTTAAGGAGAGAAGTTTGTGATGACATTTGACTAATAGGTACTATAACTATGTATTTAAAACGTGCACATTTAAAATAGAATTTACAACTAATTATGCATTACAATTATTTACATATACATATTTATATAGGTCTATAAAAACCTGTTATAAGGTAAATTAGAATTTTTCTATGTTGTCTTTAAAAAACTCTAGTTATTTTAATAGTCATAAATGAATAATTTTAAACAAATTGTCCAATTAAAATTTATTTACTGATTTCATTATATAGAGGAAGTTTAGTGTGTCATTATCTATGACATTACCCTAAGGGATAAATAAGAGAGTCCCATCACTTGAACTTAGAGCTAGGTTCTCCACATGAATCTAAGGGGTGAAGAAGAGTAACACTAACTAATGATGGTTTTGTATGGTTTTCTAGTAGATGTTGGAACATAGTATCAAAGCATCTCCTAATGAAGTGAGGTAGTTTTATGAGCAATGCTTTGAATTCCAAGAATTGTACTCAAGATTGTGGCAGTGATTGTAAAGCTAGGTGTTCTGAGGGGGTTGTGTTGCTCTCTAGACAAACTATGTTTAATTTTTGTCAAGCTAAGCCTAGGAATGCATGTTGAAGTTACATGTAGTCTAGGAAATGTTTACTTGATATTTCCTAAGTGTGGCAGGATTCAACTATTGACACTGCAATAGTCAATACAGTGAAAAACATGAATATATTAATCGATGCTATTGATATTGAATCAAGTCAGGAAAAATCATCTAAGAAAGCTGATGATATACCCAAGGACATGGGTAATGATGAAAACAAAGATGCATCCAATACTCAAAAGGATACAGATAGAAAAATGAAGATGCAACCGACACTAAGCAAGAAGTGTCTAATGAACAGAACAGAGAAGCAAATAACAAAACAGAGGAAACATTGAGAAAGGATGGAGAAAAAGATAAGAGTGAAGAAGTCAAGTAGGATGAAAGCTCAAAACAAAAAGAAGACATATATGTTGATACACCTAAGGCCAATGAGGAGACATCGTCAAAAAACCAGCCAGTGGACTCAAAACAGAAACAACAGGACGCTTCATCTTCTCGACCCTCACCCGCCAAGTCAACCCAATCTCAACATTTACAAATGGTAGTACATCAATCTACCACCCAGCCAAAGAAGAAGGAGAGGAAAACATTAAAGAAAGATATCTTGGCTGTCACAATGGATGAAGTAATAGAAGTCCCAAACTAGGATATTACTACTTTGGATAAAGATAAACTTCAAGAGTTTGGAGTGCTATGTCAGAGGAAAGCAATTCAGAAGAAAATGATACAGGAACACAAGGAAACAATGGCACTTGACAAAGAAAGAGACATTCTACAACAACTTGTTCCTGAGGTGAAACTTGAACAAAATGCTACAGTTAAGGAGCAAATAGTTGTTCTTACCGACGCCATCACAAACCAGAATGTAGATGTAGAACAAGCAATGGAAGAACAAGCAGAGAAAAAGTATCAATACAAGTTAATTGACAAGATCAGCCAAGAAGTGGCAGTGAACAAGGTAAAGCTCTCTGAAGTAACTAATCAACTAGAGCCAATGATTGTTGAGGCAATTACCTTAGTTCAAAAGATGTGCACACTTGAAAAGTTTACAAAAGAAAATAGTGAAAAATTAGCAGAAATAGATTCTAATATCACAACAAGTGCACAAAGCCTAACCTCAAATGCAAACAGTATCAAGGTGCATCATGACAAGGTCATTGAGGCTAACAGGCTAAGGCAAGAAATATGGGATGCTGAAACACAATTAAGAGGTGAGATTACCGAACTACATGCACACATCTTGCCTAATCTTACTATTCTACAACAACATATTTATGAAGCAAGAAACTTAAATTGCAACCCCAGAGATGTCTGTAGTAGACAACATCTATGATATACATGTAAGGATATCAATTGAGCACATGGCTCTAGAAATGCTGAAGGATAAATGGGAAAAGATGATGGAGGAGATCAAGTGCTCACATTCCCACCTTTTTGACAAGATGTAAGTATCTTTGCCTTTATTATCAAAAAAGGAGGAATATAAATTTATGTATATTGTATGTAAAGAACAAATAACTATGTAAAGATAGTTATGTACAATATATCAAAAAAAAAAAGGGAAAGAAAAGTACATAAGGAAATGTATATATACTTACACTTACCATCATATACATAGGGGGAGTCATTCAAATGACTAAGGAAGAAGTATACATAGGTGTACATACTAATACATTCATTATGTTGCACATATCATGTTTTTGATACTAATGTCAAAGGGGGAGATTGATGACATTAAGTTTTGCCATTAGTACACTTAGTGAAAAACATTGATAGAGATCATCGGTACAAGCATAACCAGCAGACAGCAAGCATACCCGACGAACAGTTCAAGAAAGGAACACCAACGGAGAAGAAAACCGACAGTCAGTTAGAGAACCCACAAATAGTGGATCTGACTTTTACACGTCAGATAAAGAATTGTAATTCTATTTATAGAGTTTAATTTGTTTTAAATCATTACTTGAAGGTCAAGCAAGCATAATGTAAATGTTTTAAAGCATCCTAACAGATCTAAAACATATCTAACTAAATATCAAGGTCAAGTTGTAAACCTTGGATCTAGAGTTAACCTGTGAAGTGTGAATCAAGAACAAAGCTAAAATCTAGTATAAATAGATGTTCAATCAATTGTGAATTATGGATTCATTGTTGTTGATAGCCACGAAGAGCATCTAAGGAGCAGAAGGCAGAATTCATGCAAAGTTCAGAAAAAGATTATATCTAGTTATCAAGAACATACAGAGGCTACCATTATTATTCAATCATGAAAAGATGATTACTCATACATAGGAAGCTTTATTGGATCTGTTATCAGCAATTAAATATTGCATACATCATCAGATCAAAGACTTATGTAGTTGCATTCTAACAAGTGCATCAAATGTAAAATCATTTTGTAGAAGGTGGACTTAACAGTTCTTTACAAATCTCTTAACAAAGTGCACACTTAATAGTGTTGCTAAAGCTTTAAACGAAGTAGATCTTAACAGGTCTCCACTGTAATACTCCTAACAGGGTAAGTCATCAGAAGTGACCAATTGTAAGCCTTAACCGGCCCCTTCTTATCTGCAGATAGTGAAGTCTTGTGGGTAACAATCCCCACCGCAGTTTTTACTTCCTAACAGGAGTTTTCTACGATATCATATCTTGTGTCATGTGTTATCTAGTTTCATGAATGTTTCTTGTATGGTTACATATTAAAGAACTTATGGTATGATTGTATATGCATAAAGAAAGATGAACAGTTAGATAAGATAATTTACAAACTGATGACTAAGGGTTAATGGGCTAACCAAGAAAAGTTTTAGAGGTACTGATTCACCTCTCCCCTCTTAGTACATCATTCACAATATAATTCCAACATATTTTTCCATGAGGAAGGGAAAGGGTGGTTTAAAATAGGGTCAAAATGTGATGCTCTTAGGAAGAGCTCATATGTACTCAAGGAGTACAAGTCATGTGGTATATTTTTGATGGATCTAATAAATGGTAAGAGGCGGTAAAGTCATTAAATATTAGGTCTAAAGGTGTATGGATTAGGGAGCATTACCAAGAAAGAGTTGAATTCTAGATTATTATTCATATATGGATGGATCATATACTAAGAGTAATTTCAAGGAATTTAGTGAGACAAGATGAATGTGAAATTAATTCCATGCAAGTGATGGGGATGGTGCTTGTTGGACTTACACTTCGAGTCACATGGTAGCAATGGAATTAAAGGGACTTGGGAGATGTTGGCTAATCAATGTTTGGAAGGATGTATCTTATCATTAAGAGGGGCTTCTAGATTTGGTTTTTTACTTAGCATAGGGAGTCAAAGTGACCAAATTAAGACAATATGGACATAGAGTAGACTCAAGGTTTGTATCCATATTAAGGAAAGGAAAAGAGCCTTGAGTGGTTTAAGTAATTGAAAGGTTTAAACGAATGTTAGTGCTAAAACACGTTCACAATAGTGTTGTGTCGACTCAAGGAGTTGAGTAAGTTAACATTAGGGATGAAGAAATAGAGTTCGGATTAGAAAGTGTCATTCTCATGAAGAAAGGTGTAACTCATGAAGGAGTTGTTAGACTAAACAAGAAAAAAGTAGGATACAAGAGAATCCATCCATCTTAGAATCAAATACTTGTTAGGGAAGTAAATGAATATCTTAGGGAATAAGTGGGAAGGCTTGAGAGTTAGTTAAGGTTATGGAGTGGATAATTGGAGATATAAAGTGAGCTTGTAAAGGAGACTCAGTGGTTAGACATGATTGGATGATGAAGGATAAGGGTAGGGTGTCATAGTACTAAGTTGAAGCAGTGCATAAGACTTGACAGGACATTGAATTTTGATGTAATAAGTTATGGGGCTTGGTACTTTCATCAGACTATATGTTTAGGGATTAGTTTTTAATGATAGGATCATTGCTACAAGAAATAAGAGAACATCACAGGACCATGGACAAAAATCATAGGGAAATATAATATGAAGAATTCAACAAGATAAAGTTGTATTACACAACCATATAGTATGAAGATGTGACTAGGCCACAAGAAGTTCGTCAACTTGGGAAAATAAGAGTACCTAACCTACATGAGGTGGTGTGGGTCTAATAGACACACACCTAAGGTGGTTGGATGATTGGCGGTTTTTTGAGTCTCGGTGCCTTAGCAAATGAGTAGGTTATGGGATTAGAATCAAAATGGATGAGCCAATGAATTAAAGTCATAATAATACATTTATAGAAGGGTATTGATAGATTCAAGAAATTTGAAGGATGGGTCATGTCAGTGAGTTTACAATTTTCTAACTAGAGCATTAAACATAAGATGTCATTTAATGATGGGACGTTATTGCTAGAATTGAGATGTTGCACATTGGATGAAGGCTAGAGACCTAGAGATAACTTATTTGACAAGATGGTTCATAATTAGAATTGCAAACAAAAGGTTATTAATTAACGTTGCACATTGGAAGAACTAGAGATTACTTATTTGACAAGGTGGTTAGTAATTAGAATTACACAACAAAAGATTATCAATGAGTTAAAGGTGAAGAATATTAACTCAGAAAGTTTGGAGTTAATATTGATTTAGAGGTATAAGACTACTTAGTAATTCTAGTGTAGGGTCTTCCGGTGTTCTACAAGGGGCCTCAAGCTATGCTATGGGGAAGATTGGAAGTTTGGACTTTCAGTACCAAGGGCATTAGTTAAAAGGTCTAGGACAATGAGTATGATGCTAGGAGCAAGGATAAAAGCTTAGGATGGCGTCTCCCATGGGGGGATGTTACTAGAGATAGCCAATGTCGCAAGGTTGGGGCAGAGGGGGCCGAGTGCCACCTTGTCACATATACGATGGTTTGTCGTTGCTACGTACATTAGTGTTATCGATCATTATACTTTACTTATCTAGTAGATACTCAACGTGATTCGTTTTCCGTGAACCAGATTGATTTGGGTATCAAATACTTTTCATGAGAATTAATAAGTAGAAAATAATGTTTAATTGCTGTTTTGAAAGTGACAGCGTCACATATAATTTTGCCATTGTCATGGATCCCTTGTTTACGCCTTATCGCTATCTCCATTTTAAAATGAAGTGGGACTTATTGATCCGAGAATCTGCTTATTGTTTACAACTCCAACAATACACAATTTGCTGAAAACCAAATAATGTAACCTTAGAATTCTCAGGTTATTGATGTAGAGTATTCCTTTTAGCTCAGAGAAAAAGAATGGGTATTTCCTTCAAAAACTAGCATGTAAAAGCATTTCCCATAATATATCTGAAATACAACAAACCTATCCTGCAATCCTTTTTGCAGAGATAAGGTTATCATGGCAAGAATGTGTTGGAGAAGCTCTTCCATCTCTCGCCCTCTGCAAGCTAATTTTTCTGTCCAAAACTATTTCTAACATTATTTGACAGTTTGTCAATACTCATGGGGTCTTTACTAAAGGATCAATATAATATCAGTGTGTTTATAATAGGAGTTTCAAATAGAGAAAAGAAAAAATATATATATTAGTTTGTAGACAAGCTATTCTCGCATGACAAAACAATCTTCTTTTGCAGAGCTTCCATGGCTAATGTACTCCTAGCTGTCATCTGATAAAAAAAACCACAAAAGGAATTTAGCACAATCTGCATTGCCTGCCTTGTATTTGTCTTAATATTAATTACTTTCAAAAACATTAGATTTTCACAGTCTATGATATTGAAAGTGTGTACTTCAAGTATTTGATGATAGATCATTGAATATGATTCGAAACATTGATACAAATTAACTACATTACAATTCAAAAATTAAAGAAAGTTGAAACTCACTTGGAGGTGAAGAATGAGAGAGAGAGTGTCGTGAGAGACAAATTCAGAAGCATTGAGAAGCTCAAGTCCCTCTTCTTCCACCACCACCAACAGCCTTGACAACTTAACTGTAAATTTGCAAGCATAGACTGTTATCAACATCTCCGAATGTTCCAATGCTGCACAATTTAGTGTAACGGCAGGAGGGGAGCAGATCGATCCACCATGCGAATGTGAATGTGAATACTCTTTGCGTGCTTTTGATTTTTGGGTATTCACGGAACTCTCGGATGTTCTTTTGCCAGATATTAAATTATCACGTTGTCGACGTAGTGTTTGGAGTTCATTACGCAGCTTAGGTATGTACTTTAGAATTTCACAAACAGTATTTGGAATGCTCAACCTCCTCTGCAGACACCAATTCGAGAGCATTAGATGCAGAGTATAATATATAGATATGATATGAGTATCGCTAATATAGTTAGGTGAGAGAATCTAGTAGTTGAACATTCTAATTTCGCACTTCACAATATCTTATGTGGAAATTGCAAATCGCTCAATATTTTTACAGCAGTTTACTTGGCAAGTCATCTACTTATAAGGTTTCAAGCCCACATCGACAAATATGATACCACATCAGCATGCTTTTTGCCAAGGTGTCCAAGAATATCTGAAAAAAAAGTGAAACTAGTACTTATGCACTAAGTTATGTTTTATTGGTGCAATGACATCTCATTCAATTATAAGTAGTCATTATCAATACTGTCAACTTTAAAATCACAACTATTAGTACAATGTTATAAAAAATATTAGGTATTAAATACTTAAGTACTATGAAAACTATTAAAAGACACTCAACTATTCAGTCCTCTCCCTTATAGATTAAATAGATTAATTGGATTCTAACTCATTTTCTAAATGAATTAGAGACATATCATTTCCATTTATATAATATATTTCAAATTTCTTGACTTTTTAAGTAAATTTATCTGAATAGAACCCACCAATTGGAAGTGATTTAAGATGAGCAAATCAAAACTTAAAGTGCAGTTAACTTATATCCAATGAAAATTCTACAATGATAAAAACTAATACCTTGGGATTTGGGTTAGGTAGTAGTGCTTGGAGCTGAGCGTAAAGTGCATTTAACTTCTTCCTTCTTAGTCGTTCGTTAGCGTTGTGAGACAGCTTCTTGAGGCAAGGCATACTATGCCCTAATTCTTCTGTTCCAATTGCCTGCTCTGAGCCCATTGGTAGACACCCTGTGTGTTCTTGAAGAAGTTGTTGGTCATGGTGATGGTGATGTTCTACCATTCCAAACTCAGTGCTGAACTCAATATCCAAGAGATTGTCAAACCCACCATGTTGATCGAGCTGCTCGTTCATGGGACTTAAAATGGGATTGTTTTGCAGTTGAGACATTAACAAAGGATCCAAAGTATAAATATCTGCAGGATTCTCAGAGGTTGGATAGAAAACTGATTGTAATTTACTCATGATTAGAATGATTATAGACAAGGAAGTTCAAGAAAGAGATGAAGAGTGATCTTGAAAGTAAGTTATTGAAAGATGGTGATGATAACAGACTTAAATAGACAGATGGTCGTAAGATTGACTGTCAAATTTATTGTACCGTTTGAGAATGGAGACATTTTATTCTTGGGGATGTCCCCGTTCACACTGTCATAGGAAGCCAAACAGCAGTCATATTGCAGTTTCTGAATACGTGGAAAGCCATGTCATTTATTTTTCAGCAGTGCACAATGATTTATAAAATGTGTGTATGGAAGAAGGAGGAAGACACGTTCTCCTGGTATTGTGGTCACAAATTGCTCGTGGATTTCTGCACATGAACACAAGTCTATTTTTAATATGCAAGAATCATAATATAGACCACCTGCCCTACCTCTCTGGGGTCGTCATCGTTGACTTTTACATTTTGTTTTAATACATTTTTAAAATAGTTTTAAGCTGCTGCTCATGTCATCGGACATGCTTATCACCTTGAGATTCCTCTGGTAAATGCTAATCAGTTTTATAATAGGCTACCCAGCATGCTCATTATGTAATCTGATGGTTGAATGGATAGAGTTTTATAATACTTATTCTGTAGTTAATGTACTGGTTGTTTATTATAAAATAAATGGTGTATTGATTATACTGAAGTGATTATTTAAAATCAATCTAGATTTATTATGTTGATTTGACAATCATGATTATATTTTAAATAACTAAATCTGATATTATTTGTGCGTTGTAGTTAACAAATATATAGAAGACTTTCGATTTTACTTTTAATAATTAGGATATATAGATGTAATAAAAATTGAAGTAGAGAGAGAGAATTATCAAGGTGGCTGAACTGGTGAGGGAGATGCAAGCGGTAGATTTGAATATGAATGGATCAGGTCATATGATGAGAAGGATGTTCATATAATAAACATTTGGTCGGATTCTTATCAAAATGTTAGTTGTGCTTCTATAAGCCTCAACATACTTTGGCAAGTAAGTATTTGACATTTTCTTCTCCTACAACAAAGTACGGTGTGTGTGTTTTGATGGGTCCTGGTGCAAGGAAGTATTTGGGATATTCTTGTGTTTTTGGCTATGGTTGTGTAGAGGTTTCCTATTGTCTATCTCTATCTTGATAGTGTTAGTAGGAAGTATGCTAATGTTGCAATTCACACTCATGGTGAGTAGGATTAGATAGGGGTTGACATCCTTAAAAGCCCTTGTGATATGTTTGTGGAAAGAAATTTTTGTTCTTCAATTGCTGGTTTGGTCACTAAGTGTGATGTTGACATTAAGGAGGTGGTCGTCGATAGTCATGAAATGTTTAAGGTGTAGATTTTTCACTCTTCAATCCCCCACATATAGTAAGCAATATTGGGGGTTATTGTTGCTTCTCTTTCATCTAAATAACCCTCTATGTGCTTGAGAGGAATAATTTTTCCTTCTCTCAAGGTTGTGATATCTTCTTTATTAGATATGGATGATTTACAAGGTCACACACAATGGACTGCAACACAATATACACTCCCTCATAATGGATACAAAGAAAAGTTATAATTCCCAAACAATAGTTTTTCCAAGAGAGTAATACTTAAAAATTGCAACTTCAAGCTATAAAAAATGACATAAAATGGTAAAATATTTTAAAATTATCTTCACCAAAGTGTAGTTCATCAAAACATCTTTCCGATGATATCTCATTTGCAAAAAATGGGAAAAAATACCTATTTTAGGCAATTTTAGAATCCAGAACAACCCCTAATCGCTCTGATAGGGAGGCTCCTATCCTAGAGTCGGCTTGAATCCTCTCAAGGTCACTTCCTAGACCTTCTAAGGGTTTACTTCTTAACCCTAACCTTGGAGAACACTCTTTGTTCACTCTGCTATCCCAAGGGCCTCTCTACCAAAGGTAACTCAATTCTTCCTTGAACTCACTAGGGTAAGTTCACACCAACTCAAACTAAATACTTGTCAACCACATTGCAGGATTGTTTTGGCTCTAATTCATACCACTTCAATCAATCTTGATGTTCTTTTTTCCATACTTCTTACACTTTCCTTATCGAGTTCGAAACTTATTGGTTTAAGGGCTAGTATCCTTATTAGCCCTAATTAGGTATCTAAAGCTTAATAAATTCAAAGCTTCCCAAAGGAACTCCCAAAAAAGTCACTATTCTAGACACCCATTATGACACTCTTCAATATTTTTAGGGTTTGGGGTCACCAAGTTTTCTATACTATCCTTTTCTCAGACTGGGTCAATTTGCTTAAAAATAGGACTAATTGCATTGTTTCAAGGCACATGCTAATGAAATGGATTCACCAACTCGCACATATCATTCTAGGGCTTCTCCAGTCCCATAAAAACACTCTCCAACCATTGGATGCTTCATTCCAATGCAATCCTACACTTAAAAACTGATGGTCATCAACTTGCTCCTAGCTAGATATCCACAGTCTCACCTAGGGAAAGCTCTTAAAAATAGCAAATGAAATTTCCTGCAATTGTACAAAAGGAAAAATAATGTACAAGGGCTCTACTTTCCATCCTCCTTGGGCCATCAAGATCCCATGGTGTGAATTCATCGTAGAGCCATTATTTACATACAAACGCCAACACAATGAACGGGCCATGAGAGTTTGGATTTACTCTAGAAGAAATCAAAACTATACAAAATCAAACTAAAAGTATTTAGAGAATGAGGAAACCAATAGAAGAAACTAATCTACTCATAAAGACAAGTTCCTCAATACATATTTGACGTATTCAAACAAAAACTTGCAAACCGTGTACAGTAACATAAAACTATCAATAACTCCTTGGAAAATGTATCTAGTATTTTTCCAACCCCCGTACAATGCTTAAAAATTCCTTATATATGTCCACTGGATTTTTGGAAACTACCTATTCCAACGCCTAACTACAATTAGGGCATCTTGCAAAAAATTTCCAAATGTTGTCATGCAACATTGGAAAGTTGCAAAAGTTGCTCAAGCAACTTTTTTACAACTTTTACATCTTTCATTGTTTCATTTCTCTCACCCAAAGTATGGGTTCCACAAGGGTTCTAAGCTAACCCTAGACCTATTTACACTTCAATTAGGTCATTTTTGCACTATAGGTTCCATTTCCACATCTTTCCACATTTGGCTTCCAAAACATACATAGGGTCCCTTGGACCAAATTAACCACAACGAAAAACACAACTTTACAAAAGCAACATAACAATGTTCCTTCATAGCCTTATTTATGTACATGACCAAGAGAAGGTCTTTTAAATCAAAATCTAAGTGTTAACCAATCCTAAGCCCTAGGTTCTCTTGCACCATGCTCCCCTAGGCAGAGGAATTTAAGTCACTTTTGGAGACAATAAAGTAGAATTAATGCCAAGCTTCTTAAATTCAGACTCTGGAAACCCATGTAGCCTCTTCTTCTAGTAGGTGTTTCCATTTGATGAGATGCTCCATGTATTCTCCATGTTTGGTCTTCTTCTTCAATCTAGAATCCATAAATCTTTTCTACTTATGGCCTTCTCTTATGGGGCAAGAGTACATCAACAATGGCTTTCTCAATATCAGAAGTATTCTCATTCTCCTCTAGCATAGGTCCCTTGTACTTGACCAATTCTTGCACATTGAAGACTGGTGACATTGCTAAGTCTGTGGGTAGATCTATTCTGTAAGAATTCACTCTATATTTGGCTAGGATTTTACAAGGCACTATCCTCCTCATTTTTAGTTTACTAGGCACACCTTTCTTCAACCAAGGTTTGTTTAAATGCACCATAACCAAGTCCACAACTTCAAAGTGCATCTCCTTCTTCCTTTCATCCACTTTAGCCTTAATTATTTGATTGGCTTTTGTTAAAGTCTTCTTCACTTGATCATGCACCTCTTTCATAGATTGTGTCAAATCCTCTACATGTCCACTTCTACCCTCCATGCTTCCTAGGTCTCTGAGCTCACAAAAACCTCTAGGATGCATCCCATAGACAATTGCAAAAGGTCTTTTACCTGTAGTTCTGTTTACACTATCATTGTAGGAAAACTCTACCTATTGTAGCACTTGATCCCAAACATGTCCATACTCTTTAGTCAAACATATCAGAAGGTTACCCAAGACTCTATTAATGACCTTTATTTGGCCATCTGTCTATGGTGATAAGCATATCCAAATGAAAGGTTACTTCCCAATCTTTTCCATAGAGTCTTCAAAAAATGGCCCATGAATTTAACATCTTTGTCTGAGACTATGCTGATAGGAAATCCATGGATTCTAACCACCTCTTTGAAGAACAAATGTGCTATGTATTTGGCATCATGTGTTGTCTTTCAAGGATAAAATGGCTCATTTTATTGAGCCTATCAACAACTACAAAGATGTTATCCAAACCAATGTTAGTCCTTGGTAAACCAACAATGAAATCCATGTTTAAATGCATTCACATGGCCTATTGGAAATTGGTAAGGGTTGATAAAGACTAGCATTAGAAGCAGTACCTTTTTATTTTTGATAAATAATACACTGTTCCACATACTTCCTAATATTCCTATGCATCCTAGGCCAATAGTAAAACCTTTGAACTACCTCAAGTCTTTTGTTCAAACCAAAATGTCCACTAAGACTACCACTATTCTTCTCTTGAATGATATTTTCTCTCATGGATCCCTTTGGGACACACAATTGACCACCATTGAACAAAATTTTATTTTGTAAAGTATAATCTGCATATTGACTGTGAAAATGATTATTATATTCACCACATACCTTATATGCCTCAGAATAATCTTCATCCTCCTTGTAGAGATCCTTGAAACTTTCCACTCCTATACTCTGCAATTGCACTTCTTGTACTATGAGAAGTCTCTTGCTTAAAGCATTAGCCACCTTATTCAGTTTTCCCTTCTTATGCTTGATGGTGAAAGTATATGCTTGCAAAAATTTCACCCACTCACTTGTTTTGGGAGTTGATCAATCTTAATACTTGATTATCTGTGAACACCAAAAATTCCTTGGGTAGGAGATAACATGTCTCCATTTTATAAGGGCTTGTAATAATCCATAGAGTTCTATGTCATATGAGGAATACCTCTTCTTGGCCTCATTCAATTTTTCACTATAAGAAGCCACTGGTCTGCCCTCTTAGCTCAAACCAGCCCCTCCTTCTATATTGCTTGCATCACACTCTAAAGTGAACACTTTGTCAAAACTAGGTAGTACAAGGATAGGTTGGGTGGCTACTCTTTGTTTTAAAATTTCAAACCCCTTATCTTCCACCTTTATCCACCTAAACTTAGTTTTCAAACAACCCAAGTAATAGTATCCAATATAGGAGCACAGATTGCACTAAAACCTCTAATGAATATCCTATGAAATTGTGAAAGTCCATGAAAAATTCTTACCTCTATACTAGATTTAGGAGTAGGCCAGTTGATTATAGCTTCCACCTTACTAGGATCCATCTTCAAAGTCCCTTGTGAGACCACAAATCCCAACTAGACCAAATCTTTCTTCAAGAATTCACATTTCTCCAAGTTGATAGCTAACTGCTCCTCATGTAATTTCCTTAACACAATCTCTAAGTGCTCAAGGGGTTATGCTTAGTCTTTCTGAATATAAGTATATCATCAAGGTATACCACTACAAACCTTCTTATGTATTCCTTCAACACTTCATTCATCAATCTCGTGAATATGCTAGGGGTATTACTAAGCCCAAATGGCATGACAAGCCACTCATAGAGCCCTTATGTGGTTTTGAAGGTTGTCTTCCACCCATCCCCCTCCTTAATCTTGATTTGGTGGTAGCCACTATTTAGATCCAATTTTGTAAAATATTGTACTCCTCCAAGACTATCCATTAAATCCTCAATCCTGGGAATTGGGAATCTATATCTAATTGTTATTCTATTGATTTCCCTTGAGTTAGTACATAGTATCCACTTACCTCCTTTTTTGGATGCTACTACCACTAGAACTTCACATGGGCTTATGCTTTTCTTCACTAAGCCTTGATCAAGTAGCTCTTGTACTTTCCTTGCTACCTCATTTTTTTAGGTGTCATTTTATAAGAAGCTTTGTTTGGGAATGACGACCCTGGTATGAAATCTATTTGGTGACTTATTGTTCTCTGTGGTGGTAAAACTATAGGTGATCCATCACTGACAATGTCTTTGAATTGTTCCAAGAGTTGTTTTACTTCTTTGGGAAAAGGTGCTTATTCAACTTCCTTCTCTTCTTTAGGATTCATCATAACAACAAAGTACTCTCCACCTTCCCCCTTGAGATCACTTAAGAATTATTTTCCACCTACTACCAACACATTAGGACTACTAGGTTTCATCCCTTCTTCATCCACCAAAGACTGAATCTTATAGGTTACTCCATCCTTCTGAAATGAATATGAGTTTTTCTCCCCATTGTGCATGGTTTTCCTATCAAATTTCCATGGTCTTTCCAACAATAGGTGGAAGGCATCCATAGGTAGCACATCAGAGAGAATCCTATCAGTATATCCTCCAATTACAATTTCAACCCATGCTTTTTCATTGTCTAGTACATGTTGTCCCTTATTCAACCTTGTAACTCTATATGGATGGTCATGAGATATCCTATTCAATCCCAATTTGTTCACTTCTTCCTCTAAGATGATGTCATTAGTTGAACCTAAATCTATAATCAGTTTACAAACCTTACCAAGAATCTTGCATATCTGGCGCAAGGTAGGATAGGGATGGTCGAGGCCAAAGGCACACCCAACTATCCAGCCACCCTATGAGTACACACAATGGATGCAAACAACATAGAGAAAAACACCAAGGAGAGAAGGAACAACAAATATATTTTATTGATTCATGAAATTTCATCATTCATTCCTAGTTGTGAGGCCTTCCAGGTTACATCCAACAAGATTTACAAAATCCTAACTTAATCTATCTTCTACCTTCTCATATCATCATCTTCTACTTGCTATGCTAGCTCATAGAAAACCTAATCCTAGACATCCCAACTTATACTTTCCAAAAGAGGCTTACAAAGATGGAAGGCTGACCACCAACGGTCTACACACATCCCAAGACAAGATCCAAATATTAAATGTGCAAGAATAAATTAAATATATAAGTCGAATTCAACAGAAACCAAACACAGACAAACTCAGTCAAGAATAATTGAGCATCAGGTTTACTCGGCACAAGAAGGAACACTTGACCAACACTAGTCAGCTCCACACAAACAGCTTGGCCAACGCTGGACAGCTCGAGACATACTGCCAATCGAAAAGAACTGCAACTCACTACTTACTAGAAAAATGAACAAAGATGAGCAGGATAGCAAGGCAACCCAAGATGCTCCTGCATGAATTTCACTTTGACGAGTGACCTCCTTTTCTTAGGCTCTTCTTTAATTGGTTCTTTGATTAGAACCCTTCTAATCATTAGGTTATCACCACTCTCTGAATCAAGATTGATCTTAGGAGACTTGACACTACTAGTGTTCTCTTGTACATAGTTGACCCTTCTTTCTATTTGAGAAGTAGTTTCTTTGTCATGGCACCTATAAGATGGATGACCAAACTGATGAGAGTTGTAGCACCTCATATTTGTAAAAGAGGAACCTCTACTAGAACCTCCAAATCTTCCTCTACCACTGCTGCTAGGACCCCTTCCTCTACCATAATTACCTCTGCCACCAGATTCACTACTTTTATCAGTCAATATAGACTCTCCTTGTGGTCTTGATTCATTTCCTCTACCACCATAGTTCCCTCTATGACCTCTTGTATCTTGGCCTCTTCCTCTTCCTCTAATAGTGGCTTCATGCTTCTTCTTTATCTTTTCTTCTTCCTTAAGAGTCAATTGATAACATTTCTTCATTGTGGTAGGTATCAACAAACTGATCTCCTCCTATATACTCCATCTTAACCCATTTAAGTAGCGTGCAACTTTAATTCTTTAATCTTCTATCACCTTAGACCTCAAACACAACTTATATAACTCCTCATTGTAGGTTCTCACATCTAGGTCCCTCTCAGGTTTTGTCTTTTCTTGTGGAGTTGTATCTCATAGTCATCAAGGATATAGGTGTTTCTAATCTTGGAAACCATTCTCTTCCAAGTATAAATGGGGTTCTTTCCTTCTTTTTTCCTCTCATCTTGCACAAACTTCCACCATGTTAGGGAAGATCCTCTCAGTCTAGACTTAGCCACCTTCACCTTTTTTGCTTCAGTCACATTCTCATATTCAAAATGGGTTTCCAACCCTTCCATCCATTCCATCACTAACTCTGGCTCTATTTTTCCACTAAATAGAGGTACACCCTCTAGGGATTTTCCACCCATAACTTTCAATGCTCTAAGAAATGGTTCTTCTTTAAATATTGGATCAGGCTCTGGCACTTCATCTTCAACTTCCATTTATTTCCCTTTATCTTCTATTTCTTTAACCTTTTCACTAACCTCTTGAATCTTGACTTCGAGTTCACCAATCTTACTCTCCATCTCTACCAAATTTTCCCTTAGGAGTATATTCTCCTCTTCTTGGTGATCGAGATTCTTTTCCAACTCTGCATTGGTCACCATCCTTGTCTCACCTACTGATTCAAGGTCATACATGCACTCACTTCACCCAAATATTATAGGCTCTGATACCAATCTGGTAGGGAGGCTCCTATCCTAGAGGCATCTTGACTCCTCTCAAGGTAACTTCCTAGACTTTCTAATAGTTTATTTCTTAACCCTAACCTTGGAGAAAACTCTTTGTTCCTCTCCTATCCCAATGGCCTCTCTACCAAAGGTAACTCAATTCTTCCTTGAACTCACTAGGGTAAGTTCACACCAAATCATCTAAATGCTTTTCAGCCATATTTCAGGATTATTTTTTCTCTAATTCATACCAATTTAATCAATCTTGATGTTCTTTTGTCCATCCTTCTCATACTTTCCTTATCGAGTTCAAAACTTAATTGTTTAAGTGCTAGTAGCCCTATTTTCCCTAATTAGGTCTCTAAAGCTTAATAACTTCAAAACTTCCAAAAGGAACCCCCCAAAAAATCACTATTATAGACACCCATTATGACACTCTTCAATACTTTTATGGTTTGGGGTCACCAAGTTGTTTGTACTATCATTTTCCCAGACTGAGTCAATTTGTTTAAAAATAGGGCTAATTACATTGTTTCAAGGTACATGCTAACTAAATGGATTCACCAACTCATAGATTTGGTTCTAGGGCCTCTCATGTCCCCTAAAAACACTCTCCAACCATTTGATCCTTCATTCTAATCCAATCCTGCACTTAAACACAGACTACCATCAACTTGGTCCTAGTCGGGTATCTACATTCTCGCCTAGGGAAAGCTCTTAAAAATAGAAAATGAAACTTCCTACAATAGTTAAAAAGGAAAAATAATGTACAATGGCTCTACTTTCCATCCTCCACATGGTTTGAATTCATCATAGAGCCATTATTTACACACAAACCCCAACACTCTCAGTGAACAGGCCAGGAGAGTTTGGATTTACTCTAAGTAATCAAAACTATACAAAATCACACAAAAATTGTTTACAGAATGAGGAAACTAGTAGAATAAACTAATCTACTCGTAAAGACAATTTTCTCAATCCATATTCAATGAATTCAAACAAAAAATTGCAAATTGTGTACAGTAATAGAAAACTGTCAATAAATCCTTCTTGGAAAATGTATCCAGTATTTTTCCAACACCCGTACAATGCTTAAAAATTCCTCATATATGTTCCCTAGAATTGTGGCAACCTATTCCGACCCCCAACCTCAAATAGGGCATCTTTAAAAACTTGTCAAAATGTTGTCATGCAACATTGGAAAGTTGCAAAAGTTGCTCAAGAAAGTTTTTGACAAGTTTTACATCTTTCATTGTTTCATTGCTATGACCCAAAGTATGGGTTCCACAAGGCTTCTAAGCTAACCCTATACCTATTTACACTTCAAGTAGGTCCTTTGTGCACTATAGGTGTCATTTCCACATCTTTCCACATTTGGCTTCCAAAACATACATAGGGTCCTTTGGACCAAATTAACTACAACCAAAAACACAACTTTACAAAAACAACACAACAACATTCATTCACAACCTTATTTATGTACATGACCAAGAGAAGTTCTTTCACATCAAAATATGAGGTTTAAACAATCCAAACCCCTAGGTTCTCCTGCACCATGCTCTATATGACCATGAAAATCAACTAAGAGGAAAACAATGTGGGGCCTAGATCAGACACCCCAAACATCAATTATAAAGTACAAAGTCCAAACCAACCACTAGCCAATATCTAGGGCATATGTAAGCATGTGAGAATGCAACCATACACAACATGAGTTCATATTCACAATAGTGAACATGAAACATACTATATAAAGAAGTAAAATACATTGGCTGACTAAAAGGCCTTGATACCTTCCCTTGTGCCTTCGAGAAGTAGCCCCCACGTATAAGATTTTATTTTCAAACCTAGCATAAAATATGAAGCAAAGACTTTACTATTTTGTCTCCAAATAAAAAAATCCACCAAACAAAAATGTGCAACATAAATGGACAAAAAATTGTGCACAAGAAGGAAATGCATAGAGAAACACAAGTCAATCCCAATACTACATCCTCCAATAATCGTTGAGCACAACACCAAAAAAATGAAGCACCTTATAGAATAAAAATAGATCTAACAAATCTACAGAAATACCAAAGGGATTGGAATGGGGCCAACAAAAGAAATGAAACACTGGTGCCTCTACTATAATACCCAATACCAATTCACATAGAATAGGAAATATCCCAATCAATCCCTCTTTGAAATCCAAACAATAATCCTAGAAGTAAAATTGATTTTTCCAAATGAAAATGATAAACAATTGCTAAACAATGCCTTCGCGGGAAAAAATAATCAATCTTAGACCTTGTGAAAATTCACTGAGTGGTGAAGGGTTATACTCACAGTTGCTCTGATGCTATGTTGATGCACCTAGGGACCTATTCTATAAGCCAAGAACAAAACCTCCACCAAAAAAAGGAGAAGCAACCACAATTTATTTCACTAGTAAATGTGTGCAATGTATTGATTAGAATGAGATATTTTACACTATACAACCACGTTGCTTATAAAGTAGAAATTTAAAGTATAAAACACAAGTGATGAGGAAAGATGTCCCAAACATGAAGAAGAGTAGACATAAGTGCTATGGCACAAAAAATAATGTACCTAACCTAATTTTCTAATTTCAAGTTGTATGCATCTAAAAGAATGTTATATTTCCTAAGTAAACTTAAGAAATTGTGCATAGTGTAAATGCATACACCAACTACCCAAAATTGGGATCGTGTGAATCAATAATTCCTATATAAAAGTGAATCACACATGCCCATATTACTTGTAATAAGAAATAACATACATACACATTTAGCAATGTTAATAAATCCACATACACAGAGCATAAGCATGGAAATGCATGGAGAATACATGAACCCTATAAGAAAAACAAAGGCATATAATATATAGAATATTGAACTAACAAGATTCAAAAATCCTAACTAGGATCTATATCAAAAGATATAGAAGGTATGACATTTGAAACTAGAAAGAAATGTAAATCTTATTTAGGAGCCATATCCACAACAGCATCCCTAAGTCATGGGCTAGCAAGTTGTGTTATTCTAGGTGGATTATGGAAAAGTGAAGAACTTATGGGATACAAAGATATGCTATGCTAGGTGAGCTCCACAAGTGGAAAATGAAAATAATATAATCTAGTAAAATTCATTCTTTAATAGGTTATTTCCATGTCAACAATATTTAAAACTATGGGCTAAGAAAAACATGTTATTTGTTGGGTGTGAGAGAGAGGAAGGAACAACTCTGCTAGGGTTTCTATTGATTGTGGCAAAGAATATGGTGAGAGGAAAAGGATGGAAGTAAGGAAGACCACTTTTCTCACTACTACCTAGTTTGTGAGGGTTCTTGTCTTCCTATTTTGTCTATGGGGGGTTGTCCTTCGTGCTCTATTTTGATTTGTTCTAGAGGTTTGGCCATGTCGATGGCCCATTGGAGCTATGATGCCTAGATGGAGTGGGTTGGTGTGTTTGGGGATTCAGGCCCTGTGTTTCCTTCTTGCAGGCTCTATTTCTTCCTGAAACCTATGGTGGTTTGTAGCGCTACCCAACTTCTAGCAACTTGGCTTTGGGTATCTCTTCATTTTTGGTTCAGGGTTCTTGTTTGGTGGTGTGTTTTGGTCAACTACCTAGGTTTGGGTGTATTCCTTCGCTCTGGTCTTTCTTAAAGGTGGTTTTTACAGGCTCTATCTTTTTATGTCTTTATATCAAGGTGAGTTTCCCTCCTTTTGGGCATTGTTTCTCTATGCAGATATTCTGCTCCTCGAGGTTTGGGGTGTGTTGTTGTTTTTTGGTAGCTTTTCTTTGAGGAGTTTGGCTTTGTTGTCCTTGTGGCTTTGGTTTCTTCTCTTGCTCCAGATTTTTCTTTGGATTTTATTTTTTTGGAGTAGTTGTGGCTGTGTCCCCTCTGGTGGTTTTATGGAGTACACTTTGGCACTGAACTATTGGGTTTCTCCATGGATTTTTTAAGGAGGTCTTCTGTTGAGGGTTTGTTGGTTTCTGGTTTTAGATCCAGTGGAGTTGGTTGGGGCTGATTTTCTTAAGAGAGTGTACTTTCATGATTTTGGCCCCCTCATTTCCCCTCTCTTTGCTTGGGATCTATTGCCCTTTGGAAGTCCCTTCTTTATGCAATTTTTTGGTGGATGTTAAAGTCTTTTTTGTTGACAGTTGACGGGTCCAATTTTTTCAGAGGAAGTGATTCATGGTTCTCATGCCCTTCTCTTGTCTCCCCTATTCTTTGGCCTCACCTCCCTTTCTATTGTTCTTTTGTGTAGGAGATGGTCAGTTCTTGGTTGCAGTTTTGTTGATGGTGGTTGGGAGTGAGCTTATTTTGGGGATGTTATTTATGGTGCTTTCTCCCTTCTCTTTCTATGCTACGTTCCTTCCCTCCTATTTATTGTGGTGGTGAGTATTCCTATGGCTTTGGAACTATTTTTAGTGAAGATCATTGGCATTCTATTTGGGGTGGTTGGTTTCCTTGTTCAATTGGAG
Organism: Thuja plicata; assembly: GCA_018584345.1. Lineage (NCBI taxonomy): Eukaryota > Viridiplantae > Streptophyta > Pinopsida > Cupressales > Cupressaceae > Thuja > Thuja plicata. Next base: position 2,264,791 of record MU227248.1, on the reverse strand, counting down.
GTTTCAGTTGGGGAAGAAATTCTTAAGAGGAGGATCCTTGATAATTGTGGTCTCATCGTTTCTTTCTTTTGGTGTTTCTTTTCCTCTACCTTGATTTTGTTTTCTTTTATTTATAAGTGTTGGATGGTTATTGGTGGAGTTGTTGGAACTGGTTGGGTGTGAGTGTTTTAATTGGATGGACTTTGGAATGCTTATTTTATACCCATTCCTCTTCCTTTATTGGTTTTATTTATCCTTCTTATCTTGGTGTGTAATAGGTGTTTGGAGCTTCTTTGTATGGGTGCTAGTGGTGGATGCTTGGGGGTGTCTTTAGGGTCTAGGATTTTCTATGCTCTCCACCTTCCTCTTCCTCTTTCTATTCTTGGTTTCCTTTGTCGTGCTGGTCTTTTTTGATGTATGGGTTTGTAGGTTCTTATTTGTTGTGTTTGGGATAGAGTGGGAGTGCGGGTGTTTTATGTGGATGAGAATTGATCTGCCCAATTCCTTTATTTCCCTCTCACATTGATGGGATCCTTCTTTATGTTGGTTTATTCTATCCTGGTTACATCTCCTATTCAGGTGGAGGGAATTTCTATGGAGGTGGAGTTTTGTGTGGCCAAGAAGATGGATGTTCTCCTCAATTTTCCTTCTCTTGATATTTTGGCTCTTATTGAGGTGGAGTGTATTAATATGGGGGTAGGCTATTCTAGAGGCAAGTTTTTCATTCTAAAGGTTAGGGGAGCCTTTAAAACCCCTTGATTGTAATTCTTATGTCTAGTTGGTTGGCCCTTCATTATCTTTTTCAGTTACTGTTTCAGGTTAAGGGTACCTAGAAAATAACCCTTGGATCTCATTTAAGGTTTAGGGATCCTTGAAAAACTCGGTATTTAAGTTTTAAGGTTTAGGCTCCTTTTGTTTTTGCAATCAATGCTTTGTAGAATCACTTCTTTTTTGGGGCTGCTCTTGATATTTGGACTGATGTTTCTATTCTTTTGTAAATTCCAATCTTAAGCAGTTGTTTTCTTTTGTGGAGTTCAAGGTCCCAACCAAAATTTGTTTGTAAAGGGTTTTTGGTCCCTTCAAAAAAAATTTCCTTTAATCAAAAATATTTAATTTTTTGGGTAACTATATTTAAGTGCTATAAAAAATGATCAAAGAGATGATGCAAGAGAACAAGTAGCTTTTTGGTTTGTTAACAAGGATGCAAAGCGTCAAAGTTCCTATCAAAGTTAAATGTAATTTTTTGACAGCTAATGAGTAAGCAATTGAAGTTTTAGTTGTGCACACAAATACGTTCAATAGTAGCATATGTTAGAACATGACATTAATAGAATAATATATTTAAATAAGATTAGATTTCAATGTTAAAATCATATACAAAAATATGTTATATATATGATGTGAACAGAAGTCTCGTTGTTGCTACAGAACCAGCTTGGCTCTGCTCTGAGATCTCTCTCCTAAATCTCTTAGGGTGTTCATAACCCCAACTGAGGTAAGTCACTAACAACTTTACCTCCTCTTCAAGACTCAGTTCCCATTGACATGCTATTCAATTTCTCCTCAATGAACCTACACAAATAGATTCATTCAACCAATGTTTTCAAAACATTGTTCTCATTCTCTTCCCTAGCCGGACTATTACCAAGCTTGCCTAGGGTAAGATCTCCAGACTCTTTGATGCTGCTTCTCCTATAGAAAACAAAAAAGAAACTATGTACAAGGTCTTCTCTTGAGTTCTATTCCAACACATGATTCTCACCACAGATTTAGGAATCTCGAGGGGCCATTATTGTTTACAACCCAAAACGGGTGAAGAAATAATAACTTGCAAAGCAGAAAATAAAGTAACTAATCTACTTGCATGCAAAAGGAACCACAAAGAAACTTGATATCCACTAAACACACGGTCTGCAACTTCTCATTACTGGAAAAAAAACAAAATAGTACAATAATCTATAAATCTCTAACTTTCATGTAGCTTCTCCTCTTCTTCAATCTCTACTCTCTCCATCTCTAAAATGAAGGCTTGGGATGTTATTAATAACCATCCTCTCATTATAAAAAACCCTAACGGTTCACTCATTTGCAAGAATCTCTTCAGGAACCATTATAACTAACCATACTATCCATAAAAGATAAAATCTACTTTTCAAGGGTCGTTATGACTGAGTATTGCCAAGCAAAAATAATGCAAACTGAGTTCCAGTGTTGGCCGAGCTGCTAGGCACCAATGCAGGCTGAGCTGCTAGGCACCAGTGTAGGCCAAGCTGCTAGGCACCAGTGTAGGCCGAGCTTCTAGGAACCAGTGTAGGCTGAGCTACTAGGCACCAGTGTAGGCCGAGCTTCTAGGCACCAGTGTAGGCCCAGCTACTAGGAACCAGTGTAGGATGAGTTCCAATGATACCAAGAAGCTTATCCAAGGTTCCAGATGCCTTGGTTGGATTTCTAGAGGCTTATAAACTACCTCACACACACAACAAAAGAAACCAACTAAGTAACCTATCTAGACATGGATTGACCTAATCATATCCATCTTAGGGAAATACAACAAATGAACTTCTAAGGTCCACACACACTCTCTTGACTTGGCTAGAGTCAGTACATGCCAGAAATAAAGAGCTAGGGGTTTGAGCTAGGTGTGCTTCTGCACCATACTTCCCCCAAACAAAAGAAAAGTTAATCCATCCTTAGATTGAGCATGTTTAGATCAATGCCCAACCTCTTGAAGTCTATTTCTCTTTTCCAAGTAGCATCAACATCGTCTTTGCCATGCCATTTGACAAGGTGCTCTATATAACTTTTGTTCCTAGTCTTCTTGTAGACCCTTGCGTCTAGTATCTTTTCAGCTGTCATAGATGGAGTAGGGGTTAATTTCAGATCTTTTACCTCTTGTATTACCTCTTCAAGGTTCTGGTTAGCATCTTGAATCGGTCCTTTATATGCTATCAAATCTACAATGTTGAAAACTGGTGACAACCCAACGTCTTCAGGAAGATCCACCTTGTATGCATTGTTTCCATACTTTGCAAGTATCTTACATGGACCTAGCCTCTTCATCTGTAGATTGTGAGGAGAACCTTTTTGTAGCCTCTTTGTTGCATCCACCTTTTTCTTTACCTTTTTAGCATTTTCAATCACATTCTTTCTCACACTTTTGTGGACTTCTCTCATGGAATGAGAAAATTCCTTAGCATATCCACTACCATGCATTCCCTCCTTCAATTCTCTAAGCTCAAAAATCCCTCTTGGATGAAAACCATAAACTATCTCAAAGGGACTATTACTAGTTGATCTGTTCACTGTATCATTGTATGCATATTCAGCTTGTCTAATGAGTTGGTCCCATGCTTGACCATACTCATTTGTGAGGCATCTCAGCAAGTTACCAAGACTCCTATTGACCACCTCTATTTGGCCATCTATCTGTGGATGATATGCATATCCAAAAGACAAGTTAGTTCCAAGCTTTTGCCATAAGGTCTTCCAAAAATGACTCGTTGATTTGTTGTCCCTGTCTGAAACAATACTAAGTGGGAGTCCATGTATCCTCACCACTCCACTGAAAAACAATTGAGCAATGTTACAAGAATCATGAATGGTCTTACAAGGTATAAAATGTTCCATCTTACTAAATCTATCCACAACAACAAAAATACTGTCATATCCCTGTCTTGTTCTTGGAAAACCAACTACAAAATCCATGCTTATTCATTCCCATGGTCTGGTTGGGATTGGAAGTGGCTAATAAAGACTTGCATTTGAAGATGTGCCCTTTTGTTTTTGACACACTACACAACTCTCAACATATTGTCTAACATCTCTATTCATTCTAGGCCAAAAATAGAACCTAGTGACTAGCTCTTAAGTCTTACTAACTCCAAAATGACCACTAAGTGCTCCATTATGTTTTTCTTGAATCAAATTCTCTCTCATGGACCCTTTAGGAACACAAAGTTGACCTCCCTTAAACAATAAATCATTCTGCAAATTATATTCAGAAAACTCACCATGAAATTTGCTTTTAAACTCTTTGCATACCTTGTAGATTTGGGCAAAATCTTCATCTTCAGCATATAGGTCTTTGAAACTATCAATACCTATGCTTTGTAGCTAAACTTCTTGGACTGTAAGCAGCCTTCTTCTCAATGCATCAACAACCTTATTTTGTACTCCCTTTTTATGCTTGATATTGAAAGTGTAGGCTTGTAGAGACTCCACCCACTTCATGTGTTTACGTCTGAGCTTGTCTTGAGAGTTAAGGAAGCTGAGAGCTTGGTTATCAATATATACTATGAACTCCTTTGGCAGAAAGTAGTGCCTCCACTTCTTGAGTGCTTGGACTAGAGCACACAACTCTAATTCATAAGAAGAGTACTTCTTCTTTGCATCATTTAGCTTCTCACTATGGAAAGGTACTGGTCTTTCTTCTTGGCTTATGACATCCCCAATGGCCACATTACTTGCATCACATTCTATTTTAAAAATCTCATCAAAGCTTGGAATAACTAGAGTAGGCAACTCTGCTATCTTCTCCTTGAGTGTTTCAAACCCTTTTCCATCTTGTGGTGTCCATTGAAACTTTGTATTCATCCCACCTCTAATGGTGTCTAATATAGGTGCACAAATCCCACTGAAATGTCTAATGAACTTTTTGTAATACTGAGCTAAACCATGGAAACTTCTCACCTCAGTTGTAGCCTTGGGAGTAGGCCAACTTAGAATGGCATCCACCTTTTCTTGGTCAATTTTGAGGTTACCCTGTGACAAAACAAAACCAAGATATACAATCTCCTGCTTCATGAAGTCACACTTCTCCAAATTGATCATTAGCTTCTCATCATGCAATTTCTTGAAAAAAAATTTCAGATGCCTAATATGCTCCTTAGTTTTGCTGAAAACTAAAATGTCATCTAAGTAGATAACAACAAATTTACCAATGCATTCTACCAATACCTCATTCATAAGCCTCATAAAAGTTGAGGGAACATTAGACAAACCAAATGGAATTACAAGCCATTCATACAAACCTTCTGTAGTTTTGAAGGTTTTCTTCCATTCATTTCCTTCATTTATCTTGATTTGGTGGTAGCCACTCTTAAGGTCAATTTTGCTGAAGTACTTTGCCTCCCCTAAATAATCCATTAGGTCTTCAATTTTGGATATTGGGAACCTATACCTAATGGTGATTCTATTAATGACTCTAGAATTAGTACAAAGTCTCCAAGCTCCTCCTTTATTAGGTGCTAAAGTAGTAGGGACTGCACATGGGCTTATGCTCTTTCTAATTAGGCCTTGGTCTAATAACTCTCTGATTTGCTTGGCTATCTCCTCATTTTGCTGAGGGGTCATCTTATAGGTAGCTTTGTTAGGTAAGGTAGCTCCTAGTATGAAGTCAATCTTGTGGCTAACAAGTCTCTTAGGAGGTAGGGGAGTGGGCTGGCCATCATTCACAATATCCCTATACTCTTTAAGTATTTATTTTACCTTATTTGGTATCTCTAATTTCTTGACAAAAACTTCATCTTTTGGCTTCAATACTAAAGCAAATCCAACTCCTTCTCCTTCTCCTAGAGTCTTCAAGAACTCCTTCTCACCAACCATGAGCACACTTGGACT
>MU227248.1:2232094-2249140 GCA_018584345.1 Thuja plicata | reverse complement strand
GCTATCTTAATTTGATTGTACCCAGAAAAACCATCCATCAAAGAATAAATCTCATAACCCACAGTCATATCCACTATCATGTCTATATTGGGGAGTGGAAAGTCATCCTTTGGGCATGCTCTATTAAGATCTCTAAAATTTGTGCAAACTCAAATGGATTTATCATGTTTGGAAACTGGTACAATATTTTATATCCATTCAGCATAAGTAATAGCTCTTATGAATTTTGCTCCAAGGAGCTTCTCTAATTTGGCTTTGACTAGAAGAGCTATATGAGGATGCATTTTCCTCAATTTTTGTTAAACTGGTTTGACATTTGGGGCTATGGATAAGTGATGCATAATAAGATTAATGTCCAACCCAGGCATATCTGAATAATTCCATGCAAAATTGATCTTCTTTCTCTATAAGAACTTCATGTAAGCTTCTTTTTCTGTTGGTGACAAGGACTCAGCCAAGTGCACTATTTGTGGAGCCTCATTTGTACCCAAATTAATTTCTTGTGTTGGCTCAGTAAGCACTGAAGATATATCCTGAAAATAACTGGGGAGATGATAAAGTACCTCATCCTTAGGCACCTCAGAGAGGTTTTCACCCTTAGATACATCATTTCTTTTTACTTTTTTTTGGTTCTGACACCACCACATAGTGGTTTTTGCCATCAGAACACCTATTCTTTTTATTTTCTTTCTTCTTTATCTTGTGACTAAGGTACTTGATATCTGGCTCTATCATACTGGTAGCTAGTTCACTGGTGGAAGAGACTACAGGTTCAATGGCATTTACATAACAAGCTATCTCATAATCATTTTGGAATGTCAAAAGGTCAGGTTTTTGATAGCGTTGAGACCAATCAATAAGGTTGAGATGAATAAGAGGCAAGTCAATGACTGGTTCAAGGCTATAAATATGGATGATATTATTGCTGGTGACTAAAGAGTCAGAGTCTGTCAAGTATCCCTCTAAGCTACCCAAATCAAGATTCATCCTAATAAGTGCAAAATTGTCCACTAAGGCAACATGTGGGTTACTGATTCGTTAACTCAGATTGAGAACTATAAATGTGTACAACATCAACATCCCTATCAACTATAGAGGGCTCTGGAAAAGTGTCCCATTCATACTCATTAGAACTTGTATCTAAACTGCGACTAGGATTCTTACACCATGAAGGCTTGGGACATCGTGATGTTGAAGGTCCAACTTTATTAAGAGTAGTATTTTCTCTTTCCATTAAATGAGCAAGATTATTTCTTTGACGCTCTCTCAAAGGATCTTCTATATCTGATTCTTGTTCTAAAGTTACAACTGATGCATGGGTAGCTGAAATATCTAAATCTCCCCAAAGGAGAGAAGTGGAAGGGACCCAATCTTCACACATATCTCATTGATTTGTCAAATTAGGCACATATTTTGGTTCATCATCACTCTCCAACTTCTCAAAAAGAGGATTGGTATGTTTTTTGCATTTTTCAAATCCTAGGCCAACTGGTTTCTTAGACTTGCATCCAAATTGAGCATGATCAAGAGGTTCAAACCTAGCATCCAAATTGTGATTAAGAGGGCCATACCCAGGATAGCCCATATTCTTGACAAAAGTATATCCTCTCCCATAAGCTTTAGGAGAAGGAGAGAAGTTCTCATTGTGCTTATATTTTTCTTCTCTATATATCCAGTCTCTAACAAATGTTTACTCTTTCTCATTCTGAATAGGCACTAATGATTCTAAAAACTTATCAAATAATGTCATAGCTGAAGAGGAAGGCTTCACCTCTTTTGAAGGTTTACCATAAGACCTAGGTGAAACTAGCAATGTTGTGAGGGAGTTGAGTTGATACCCTCCCATACTAAGGTCTATTGTCTTAAACTTGTCTTTACATTTTTCTAAGGTAGCATCAAAATCTTCTGCTTCTCTATTGAGGGGAACATGAGCCCCTACTGAAATTGTATTAACAGATAAAGTGTTATCCCCAGGTATACAAATGTCTATTCCATTATAGAGGAATTTAACACATTGATGGTAGGTAGACGGCACTGCTTGCATATCATGAATCCACGGCCTACCAAGTAAGATATTATACGCAAGGGGTCTAGCATCAACTATTTGAAACAAAATATCCTTTTGAATAGGGTCAATCCTAACAGGAAGGACGGCCAACCCCTTGGAACTTCTTTCCACCTCATCATAGGATTTGATAGTAATCCTTTTTCTGGTATCTATAACTTCTTCAGAATAACCCAATTCTTTCAAAAGACTAAAAGAACAAATATTAAGCCCAGCACCCCCATCTATCAACACGTGCCTAACACAGGTTCTATGGATCATGACCTCAATATGAAGGGAAAGATTTTGCAGATGGCTCAAAGATTTATCATCATCTTTGGAAAATGTAAGGTAATGAGGGGTAGCAATTTGATTAACCATATTCTGGAATTGATCAATATCTAAGCTGTTGGGGACATTTTCTGTATGCAAAGCATCCTCAAGGATTTGTTTATGTCTTGGAGAAAACTCTAAAAGCTCAAAGATCGAAATCTGAGTGGATGTTCTTTGTAACTGATCAACAAGATTGTAGTTCAATTTAGAATTGACAGTTGGCTTTAAGATAACAAGTTTAGATGCCACTTGTTTAGGCTTACTGGATTGACTTGTATTGGGTCCTTTAATGACAACAGGACCTTGACTATGGGTAACAACATTAAGGGCTTGAGATGACCTTCTAGAGTTGGGACCCCTTAGCACCACAATAGGTTCTCTATCAAAAATAGGAGTGTCTTCATCTAGATCATAACCATAAGGATCTCTTCCACTCATCATGTTAACATTTTCTTCCACAAATTCAAGCATGTTAATGGTATTCTCTACATCTGTATAAGTATAGTTGATTGTATCTTTTCCATTCTTAGGTTTAGAGGTTTCCCCCTTTTCATGTTTGGGCAAAGGTTCCTTGAATGCTGTGTGATCAGCATTGTTTTTCAATCCATCTAGTGCAAGTTTTCCATTCTCACTAAGGTCTTGAACGAGATGCTTGAATCTTGGGCAATTTTCAACATTATGTCCACTACCATTATGAAATATGCAAAATTATTTTTCTCTCCACCACCATGGCTTAGGATCAGGTATGAAAAAATGCACCACATCCAAAGGATGTGCCAAATTGCTATCAATAATTTTCTGTAAAATTTCCCCATATGTTTCACCAAGTTTTGTAAATTGACTTCTTTCACTCTTAGGCTTACCTTGGTAACTTGGTTTACTTTCTTGTTGATTGGATGCATTGGGCTTTGTAGCTTGAACAGTGCTAGATAAGTGTAACACAGGCTGATCTTTATGTTGGGAGAAATCCACAACTCCATCATTAACCACTTATTTGTTCTTATTCCAATATTGGTTCTTCCCTTTATCCATGTTAGAATTGTTGTTGTTTTGACTATAGTTGTTGTTATTTCCATGTTTAGTCAAAATTCCTTGTTCTCTCAAAACATCCTCAATTTGACATGCAGTCTCAACCATGGTGTCAAAGGAATCAAAAACCATTTTTTTAACTTCATATAGCAATTTAGGGACCAAATTGTTAACAAGAATATCAATCCTTTCATTATCAGGAATAGTTCCAGAATAACAAGAGCACTTTCGTCTCCATCTTTGCAAGAACGTTACAAAGGACTCTCCTTGATTTTGCTTTAAGTTGCACAAGTCCAACAAAGTGATAGATCTAAAAATATTGTATGCAAAGTGTTGAACAAATCTTTGAACAAGCTCTTTGAAAGTCTTAACAGGAGGAGTTATCTTAGTAAACCATTCCATTGCTTGCCCCCTAAGACTTCGTGGGAATAACCTCGTGAGGTAAGAATCATCTTGATGGAATTCAAAGCTAGTGGTATAAAACTATCGCACATGATCACAGGGATCTCCACTTCCATCATATTTGTCATATTGAGGAATTTAAACCTTTCTAGGGAATTCTTTCATGTCAACACTCTTATCAAAAGGATTAGGACAAATCGAGTCCAATGAAAAGGAATTCTTAGGTCCAGTCATCTTGGCCACTTGTTTGAGCGCTTCATCCATCCTTTCTTCTTGGGACAAATCTTGTCTCTTAATATTTCTATCCACATCATAGTTGTAAGGGACCTTAGCCCCATTATCAATTAGACTCTTTAGGATCTTATCTTGGTTTTGCTTCACATACTTCTCCACATACTGTTGAAAGAATGGTTCTTATTGCATGTGCATAAAATCTTGGGAGGTGTGATCAAAATTTATACTACTACCTCCATATTGTGAACCATATGAGCACGTTGCAAAGATGGCTTTGAGCTTCTATGACGATTTTGTATCCTATGATGATCATGTCTAGAAACTCTTCTTCCTCTAGGACTAGGAGATCGTGATGGTGATCTTGAATGTCTCCTACTTCTTGGAGTCCTAGGAGGAGTGGATGGAGGAGAACCATTTCCACCACTAATATGCATATGATTAAATGGACCATGAATTTGTCAAGCCAAGAGCCTAGCTTTCTCTTCTTGAAGGGTTTTCCTTTCCATTTCCATTAAAGCTTGTTTGTCCAACTCTAGACGTTTAATTTGTTCTTGTTTATGAATTTTTTCATCTTGGAAAACCTTTTTTTCATGCTCAATCCTCTTGAGTCTTTAACTCATGTAGTTGTTACATTTTTTAAGAGGTGAGCTTGGTCTTGAATGTTGAAACAGGTTGTTGGTATAATTTGCATTGATGTGAGCATCATGAAGTTCATCTCCTTGTTTCTCATGTTGGGATAACTCATCATCATAAATAGGTCTCTTACCTTTCTCTCTCTCAACCCTTTGATGTGCATCCAAATATCTTGTTGAAATAAGGGGTGAGGTGGGTCTACTATTGTGAGAGGAACCACTAAAGGAAAGAGCATGTCCACTCCTTGCATAAAAATCCTCATGACATTTATCCATGGCTTCTCTCTCTCTCTGAGTCATTATGTGACTCATATCCATAGAAGAGTGAGAAGATGCTAAGGGGATACCCAACTCACTAAGATGACTCTTGGAATCAAACCAAATCTCAGCAGTACTCCTAGGTGATTGATCAAATATGGGTCCTTTTCCCTTATGTCTTTGGCGAGTTTGAACTAAGGGTAATTGGTTAAAAACAACTTGAGGTTGTTTTCCTTGATTTACTTGATATCTTGTTGTAATTGGCATGAAAGAAAAGGTACTAGTTGATAGGATTACCCTAAGAAACGTTGGTACCAAACTAGGATAGGAAAGGCATTAACTTGTCCAAAAGAGGTGATAAGATAGAAATTGCAAATAGGGATAAGCCAACACTACCACAGAGGTGCTATAATCAAAGGGTGAATACCCTTAACACATATGGACTAGGAGGATGGTCTTACCCAAATTATATAAATTGAGATTGAAATTGTATGAAAGTGAATGGACAAGAGACTACCAAAACTCTCCAGGTATGTTATCAAAGAATCTAAAGGTTTATCTTTTCAACAAGGATGGTTTCTAGCTCACCAAGTGCCAAGAAAGGTCACTTGTAGAATCAAAGATTGCTAATTCAAGAGGTCAAGCACAAGAATCCTAAGTAAAACAAGCTTCTAACAGCAGGGTAAGTAATCCAATTAGATCCAGATCAACCCAGAAAATTGAAAATGACAAGAATGCAGGCTAAAATAGGCTCAAAAATGATGACAGCAAAGGTTGACTGATGGGAAGTTTCGTGTGAGGAAGTGATGTCTCGCATGAGAAAATGTAGTGTCACGCGAGGAAGTATATCGAGCCGTGCAAAAGAATACACTAAATGGCATGACAAACAACAAACAGGCAAAACTAGAAACTGCAACTGGTGTCAGGTTTTGCACGAGAATCCTCACATAGCCACGCGAGAAAGTATAGTAAATGGCATGAAGAAACAGTTTTGTCGGGTGAGAAAAGGACACAAAACTCAGATTTTGTGTGTTTTAATTGTCCAACTAGGTACATTAACAGATTTTATCATGAAGCAAGCATGCAATATAGCAATCAGGGAGTTCAAGCAGTCAATGTCTTCAAACAATAAGCAAGGAACAAAGCAACCTTGCACAAGAACATAGATAGTGTCATAGTAATTCTACTCCATAAGAATGCTACTTATGTATGTTCTCAAATGTTTTCCAATCACGCACATAGTCCTATGAAATAAAAATTTGGTTGCACTATGTTTCTTAGTAATGGCTTGACTCTGTAACTTTTGCAATTTCAAGCGGGTGAAATCCGATCCTGGCGCACCAAGGTTTTGACACAGTCTGAGAATTTAATCAATCAGGAGCTGCTGAGGAGATCTAACAACCCACAAGAAACTACACCCATGGAGATTTCTTCCACAAGGACATTTATATAGCGGTTGTTACTACCATGGCAAAAATGGCTATTACCGCTTGAGGTTCTGTCCACGTGGTTGACCCAATAAAGGGAATGTCCACTACAGTTAACCCTCTCTAACAAGAAAGACTCACAAAATGGACCACAAGGGGACTTAGTTCAGATTCAAGGGTTCCAAGTTTCTGATTCTCCCAAAAGGGAAAAGAGCATAATCCTCTAGCCTCTTCACCTCACCAAAACATAGCAAACATGATTCATTGACACGCTAATTTTGAAGTCACATCATTCAAGATTCACACAACCACAAATTACACCAATCCCCCAAAGAGAGAAAGTATTGCCAAAAGTGGAAGTCCAAACCAAGTTGACCAATGAGATGAAAAAAAAAATCCTTCCCTACCTATAAGGGGATCTATCGTCAAGAAGAGCTTCACATGTAAAACAAGCGAATGAAGCCCACTCTCTCAAGATTTCCATAAATAGTGTTTATTGGGCCTAATTACTATGTGAAACATATATGCAAAAAAGTAAATCTAGGTCCACTTTAGAGCACCAATTTGTAAGTGTGATCTATGAAAGCAAGAAACACTCAAGCTAGACATGTGAGATGTTCATTTTAATTCCCAAAATCCAAATGTTATAGAGAGCAACAAAATACCTCAAATCCAAGCTACGTGAATCATTTTGTTGTTTATCCAAGCAAGTCAAAATTGGCAACAACAACAACAAAACAAATCACAAACCACTAGAAATAGTAAACATTAGTGGTTAGCACAAAAAATCAGAGATATATCAATATAGAAATGAAAACAACTCTCTGTTGTGAAATATCACGTGAAAAAGTACACAGAGCGACACGATAAAGTACACAGTTCTATGCGAAGAAATAGAAAGTTCACGCAAAAATATGCTCTATCGTGCAATAGAATGCTCAGAAAGAACATAAATGACAGAAAATAGCAAACCAGATAAAATAGACCACTAATGCTGAATTTCGCGTGATGAAATGCACCATGTCATGTGAATAAGTACCATGACCCATGCAAAGAAGTACCAGATCTAGCACAATTTTGCCTGTAGACCTGCAAAATGTCGCGCAAAATTTCCCTGCAAACAAAAATAGCAAGTATAGAAAAGACAAAAATTTCATATCTGAAAGTAAAATTGACTAAAAATAGCTATAAAGATAGAAAATGAATCTTCTGCCCCACGGTGGGCGCCAAAAATGTGTGGATAAATGTTGACACACTTCTATGAATCATTCCATTCAAGGTTGCTCAAGAATGAGGCCTCAAATATCGATCCATAGCTCTCTAGTCATGGAGTGTAAAGCTATGAAATAGAGGCCCTTAGATTGACCTATTTAGTGCCTATGCAAATACACCATGAAACAAGTGATTCAAATGCATGAAAATGAGATCTACTCTATATGATAACAATGCATGGCTAAATTTATGAAAGAAAATACAAATGCAAGATTAATCTATGAAAATAAACATGATTCTAATCTATATGAGAAGCCATGAATGCAAGAAGAATGAGACAAGAAGAAGAAGTTGCAATATCCAAGCTCAAAATGCTCAAATTCTCCTCCAAAATTGCTCTCCAAACCTGCAGCATAACACTACTATGAAAAAGATGCCTTGATAGATGATTGATGATTGATTATTTGAGAAGGAGAGATTTCCTTATAAAGAAAAGTGAACGATTGAGATTAAGAGGCAAAAAGAAATAATCAATGGTTGAGATTAAGAGGCAAAAACCCACCACTTAGGAAGATGTGATGAAAAATGCATTTTTATTTACTTTTCATTTAATTTATTTTCTTTTTCATCAAATAAAATGCTTTAAGTGGGTATTTTTATTTATTTAATTAAAAGAGGGGTTTTCTTTCAATTAAATAAATTAGAAGAATTTTATTTAATTAAATGGGGGGAATTGAATTTAATTAAATAAGAGGAATTTTATTTAATTAAAAGGGAGAAATTTAATTTAATTAAATAAGATGAATTTTATTTAATTAAAAGGGAGATTAAATCTTTTAATTAAATAAGATAAATTTTATTTAATTAAAAGAAAAATTAAATCTTTTAATTAGATAAAAATTATCAAACCTTAGGAAATATTGAAATAATTGAATAATTGAACTAATTACAATTTGATCAAGGAAATTGATTTAAATTGAAAATGTGCCAAAGCATTGATTCAGAAATTGATAAATTGATAAAATGATAAATGGGGCCCATAGTCTAGGCGACCATTTTAGGGTGCATACGGGTAGGATCCAAAGAGACATCAGGTTGTTGGTCATTTTTCCTTCCAAAATGGCTCTAGAAGTGGGGTCTATCATGGGGCTCCAACAAGATTCAAATACATTGAACATAGACTGTCGAGACCCAAGAAAGCTAGACAGAACAATGGGGAAAAAGAGGTAGATATTGTTAAAATTTCCCTAGCTCCACCTTTTTTAATTATTTAGCATATGGAGTGGAGTGATAATATTTATTTCCTAAGATGCAAAACTTTCTTATTAAAATGGATGGGATCCTAGACTGCTTATGAAAAAATCAATGCATGGGTTTATAGGCATGCTAGCGCAGACTACACCCTAAAAACCCTCTAAAATGGTTTTTATTTGGTGACATTGCCTACAAATAAGATCAAGGAGGAGGTGATTCAGTCTGGTCACTATTTCATGGAAGGAATGGGTCTCTTCATCAAGAATTGTGAACCAAATTTTGACCCTTCCAACCAAAAACTTGTTGATATTCCTCTGTGGATAAATCTAAAAAACCTCCCGTAGGAATATTGGAACATCGAAACCCTAACCATGGTGGGAAATATGCTGGGAAAATTCATTGAATAGGGGGAGGCACTCAATAAGAAAGATCTTTCAACATATATCAAAATCTTGATCTTATGGAATGAATTTTACCCCCTGCTAGAGCTCATAGAACTCAGATTGAGCGCGGGATCATGGAAACAACAGATAGAAAAAACTAGTCAGGAAGATGAGGAGATAAATGTAATTAGGGAAATAGGCAAAGGAAAAAGACTCAGTGTTATTTGGGAAGAACTCTTAAGTGAAAGAGATCATAGTGGGGCATCAATAGATGTTGGACCAGATTATGCCATCACGAAAATCCAAAATCCCAAAACTGCAAGGGGGGGGGGGGGGAACGAGTNGGGGGGGGGGGGGGGGAACGAGTAAGGGAAATATGAACCCTGAGGAAAATTCCATTGAAGTTTCACTTAAAAACATGGAAAAAATAGATCATCACCCCAGGAAGACTGCTTCTCCTCATAAGGATAAGTAGGATAGGGAAGATCCTGAACAATGCCAAACAATGGAAAGAAATTCACAAATGTAGAGTGGAGGAAATCTCAGGCCCCCGAGCATGGAACAACAAAAAATATGCACTGAGGGGGGAAATATAAAATGTGGAACTGATAATTTGAATGGGGAGGAGTTGGTCTCTATCCCTACAATGCACAAATCTCCACTCTCAAAAGAAATAAATCTTGCAAGGACACTAGAAACATAGCAAAAACTAGCACCAGTGTTGCAAGTTATTGACAGGGCGTTTAACCCTTGTATTTGGCTCAAAGACAAGAATAAGAAAATGACTATGTACCAGCTACCTAGATTGACAATATGGGAATTTTAACCAAAGACATCCCCATATCACCCATCATAAACTTAGGTGACTCCTTTGAGGGAGCTAGAGACAATGGGGGAAATAGCTTGGGACACAACGACAATGGAGGTGGTGATGATCGAGACATAGAAGACTTTTTGGGAATTTCTGAGCAGATGGATATCACAGAAGTTATATCTATAGAGAAATCAGATTCCTCCATGGATAAGTCTGCACTAGAAGAAAAAAAAAAAGAGGGGAGCAAGCACCCTCAAAATGAGGCTTGCCAAGGCTGGATGTGCGAGTGGCCAACACAAATTGAGATCAGGAAAAAGAAATGCCTTTTCCCGGGAGCAATGAAAAAAATTTTAGGGAATGTCAGGGGCTTCAATTCCTCTGACAAATTTCTCCTAATAAAGCAATTTTTTTATCAAGCGAAACCCAAAATAGTTCTAATTCAATAAACTAAACTCAAAAGTGAGGAATGTAACAAGTTTGCAGCAAAATTCCCAAGATGGAAATGTTTTTTTGTAGATGTTGTGGGGGCTTCTGGGGGATTGGACCTTCTATAAAAATAATAAGTAGTGAATATTGATATCATCCAGCAGAACAAATCATGGCTATGGGCTATGGAAGAGTCAAAACAACTGCTCAAAAGAATCAACATCATCAAAATTTATAGCCCCAATAGCCCAGCTCTTGAACTCACTCTTTGGAATGAAATAACCAATATTATAAGGGACCACCTAGAGGAACTCTTCATCCTTAGAGGTGACTTCAATTCCATATGCAGGTTGGAAGACAAAAAAGGAAGTCATGGATGGGCAGGGCAAAGTCAATTAGATTTCAACAACTTCATCATGGAAAATGGTTTAATGGAGATAGAGCTAAAAGGTGGAGACTTCACTTGGACAAATTGAAGACTGAATTTCAAGAACATAGTAGAGAAGCTATAAAAATTCTTCATGGGTGGAGATTGGTTGGCCACAAAATGGATATGCAGTGCGGAGATACTCCCAATAATGAGTTTAGATCACTACCCCATTGGACTGAGAATACACGATGATATGGTTCCTGATAGGTTCTCATTCAAGTTTGAATCCATGTGGCTAAGAGTGGAAGGCTTTCATGAACTGGTGAAACTATGGTGGAATAGTGCCCCACATAGAGTGGGTAATAATGCATTCACTTTCAGAAAAAAACTTCAATTCCTCAAAGAGAAGCTGAAAGTATGGAATATGGAATGCTTCAAAAAAAAAATTGTGGAGAAATTCAAGCTTGAAGAGGAATTAAAAACTCCAAATGAGTGGATTATCACTCAGGGAATGAACAACCTTGAATTCCTCAAGGAAAAAAAACTAAAGAAAGAGTATGAGGAAATTCTCGCTCGAGAGGAGACCTATTGGAGGAAAAAGTCAAGAGAGTTATGGCTTCAAGATGGAAATCATAACACAAAGTTTTTCCACAACTCTGCCAAAGTTGAAAGGGTAGGAAAAAAAAAATTTCCATTAAAAATTAGAATGGACAAACTTTAGAAAAGGAATAGGAAATCAAGGAAGAGGCAGTAAGATACTTCTCAAATATCTTTTGTGCAAAATGAAAACATAGTAACCACTCTGAGGACATTCTCAATACAATCCCAAAATGCATCAGTTCAGCCCAGAATGATTTTCTCATGAAGCCAACCACTATTGGGGAAATCAAGAATACCTTGTTTGGGATGGGGGGAGACAAGGCACCGGGCCCAAATGGGTTTACTGCCCTCTTTTATCAATATTTTTGGGGACTTGTGGGATCGAAAGTTTGGGTAGTTGTTGAGGAGGCACGCAAAGGTAAACTCATCTTAAAAGACATGAACAACACTCTAATTGCACTAGTTCCCAAAAAAACAAAATCCTCTGGCTTTGGAGACTTCGGGCCAATTTCTCTATGCAATGTTATATATAAAATCATCTCCAAAACCATGGCAAATAGACTGAAATCTATTTTGATTTCAGTAATTTCATAAGAACAAAGTGGCTTTGCACCTGACAGATCGATCTACGAAGGGGTCATTGTTTCCCATGAGGCCATTCACATAGTCTGAAAGGCCAAGATAGAAAGAATGTTGGTAAAATTAGATATTAGGAAAGCCTATGATGAAGTGGATAGGGATTTTCTTCTTCAAATTTTGTTAAAGTTTGGCTTCTCCAACAATTGGTTCGATTGGATAGATGGATGCCTCAACAATGTTTGGCTCTCTATCCTATTCAATGGAAGCCCTTAGGGTTTTTTGAAACATGTAAAGGAATTAGATAGGGGGGCCCTTTATCCCCATTCCTTTTCATCATCATGGTGGAGGCCTTGGGTAGATTAATAAAGGAAAGAAGAGATACAGGCCTTTGGAAAGGCATCAAGGTTAGTTGCAGGAGAACCGACCCTCTCCAATCTACAATTCACTTATAACACTTTCCTAGGGGAAGCATCATGTAGAGAAGCGCGATTGATGCAAAAAACACTAGACACATATATTTTAGTATCGGGTCAGCAGGTAAATTGGCTAATATCATAAATTTATTTCTTTAACACTTCCCCCAGTGACAACGTGATATTTGCAAAGTCCTTGGCATGAGGAAAGGTGGGAAAGTCTAAAATTTGGACTAATCTAACCTCAGTAATATCTAAAAATATGACAGGATGGAAAGGGAAATGGCTCTCATCGGCAGGTAGAATCCTAATGCTAAAATTAGTTATTTCAGCAATGCCTGTCTTTCCAATGTTTTACCTGAGGATCCCAACTACCATTATCAACAAAATAGGATAGGGAATTAGGAAATTTTTCTGGAATGGAACAAGTCAGGAAGATAAAATCCCTCTTCTTTCTTGGGATAAGATATGCAAGTCTAAAAAAGATGGAGGAGTTGGAATTAGAAATTGGCAACTCATGAACACTACCTTAGGTGTCAAACTGATATGAGAGATTCAGAAAAAAAACCCCAATAGTATGTGGGTCCGCACACTAAAAGAAAAATACCTTGAAAACCAAGGTGATAACTGCATCCTCACAATCAGAAACCCACCCCGGGGTTTAGCAATGTGGATCTTCATTATCTCATGCAGAGTGGTTATCACGGATCACATATCTTGGAATATGGGCATTGGGCAATGACTAGCTTGCAAAATTTTGGGATGACTCTTGGAGTGCACTCCCAGCCCTAAAAGAAAATGGGGACTTGCATGACTTGCAAAATATTTCATCAGGAAATGGGGGGAAAACATCTCAAGCTACTTAGAACCAGTTGAGGAGGCACATGGAAGAGAACATAAATGGAAATCAGTGGACCAGGAAAGCATATCAAAACAACAAAAATTGACAATGAAAGAAATATTGAGGGGCAGAAACATTCTCCTCACTTCAGAAAAATATAGTGTGATGTGGTGCACTTCAAAAAGGGGGGACTATTCAGTTAATTTGGGCTATTAACTACTGGAAAGGGAAGACAAGGAAGAACAATGGCCAAAAAAGTTATGCTAGAGAAAACATTTCCTCCCCAAAGTTGGGTGTTTTGCATGGCTAGCCATCAGGGGAAGAATCCTGATGGGAGAGAGAAGGAAAAAATTAGGATTTTTGGAGCCCACAAAATGCCTAATGTGTGGAGAGGCTGAAGAAAATGTTGATCACCTTTTAGTAAATTGTAAAGTGGGTAGCTCATGTTGGGGGATGATTCAACAAAAACTTGGTTGGAAAGGTCATTTACAAAACACTCTCATGGATATTATGATTGGATGACCCTCTGCCCCTAGCTGGTCTTGCCTAGATGCAATTTGGGACAACAGCCCCTCCACCCTGCTCTGGGAAATATGGAAGGAGAGGAATCGCAAAATATTCATGGAACAAAGTGAATTCTTACCTACGCTAAAAACAAGGATAAATAATTCAATAGAAGAAATCATGACAACTTCAGCAAACAACAAATCCCTAAAATGCCCCTTCACCAAATTAGACAGAAGGATCCAAAACAATTGGCCCAGAGTCAAAGTTCAATTTTGGGGTAATTGCTCAAAACATAAGGCCCAGAAAAAGAAAGGAGTAAAATGGGAACCACCAGATAAGGAATAGATCAAAATCAATTTTGATGGGGCCTCAAGAGGTAACCCTAAAGTTTCTGGAATTGGGTTCATTTCTCAAGATTGGCTAGGAAACCTATTGGTCTTTGAAGCAGAGAGGATAACAGAGGGAATGAACAACATGGCTAAAGTGAAGGCATCATTGCTAGGAATCAAATTGGGATTGAAGCTAAGAACTAAAAATCTACACCTAGAAGGTGACTTGTCTGTCATTGTCGCAACCATTCAAAAAGGTTACATTTGGGCATGGCACCTCTAATCCTCTATAAACTACATCTCAGAACTCCTTAAAGGCTTTGAAAATTATAAAATCTCACATGTTAGACATGAAGGAAATTTCGAGGCTGATAGATTGTCCAACTGGGTGGAAAACTTTGTTGTGATTGGCACCAAGCAGTTTGAGAAATTTATTAACATAACTGTTGAAGAAGAAGGATGCCTAGAAAAATCATCATAACACATGAAAAAAATTTGAGACAGCTAAAAAGATTGAAACTTAAAAAGGGGCAATGTTGTTGGCTTGAGTTTTGAAAAGATAGATGGGACATGTAAATCCATCCTTGTGATTGATGTGAATCAATATCATGACACCCTAATTAAAACATCTCCCTAAAAAGTGGGGGCGCCTAGTGAAAATAGTAAAATGTGCCTCCATAAATGATTGAAGGATGACACAAAGCCACATGCACTTAGACTACAAAAAAATGACATTTTGGTCAACTTACTTCTGACTCGTGCAAAATTTAATCACTCAGATGACAAGGCTGATGGAGGCTATTATGAAAAGGAAGAATCATTATGGAGATTGGACTTGGATGGGACAGGTTTGCAGCTCCATAATTAGTTATTAATGACAGATCTTTATAAATGCCTTGCACGACACATATGTTCTTGATCTCTCCATATTCTATCAAATATTTCTCTTTCATTTCCTCTTATTGGTCTAACAATCTTGCAAGTTTTAAACACAGTGCAGGCTATTTACAGAGATGGAGGCAAATTTCACCTTGAAGCTAGGGAGAAACAAGCAACAAAAGTGATTCTTTGGTGTTATCAAGGTGAAAATAATTATAAAATTACTGTGATGGACAATAAGAGAATTGGAAGAGGTTTTCATGGAAATGTTGGGCCCAAAATTCATTGAGGCTACCCACAGAGGGCGTTTGAATGTAGAAATCTCCTCGATGATAATGGCATGGGCACTAGAGCTCAAGGTGGAGCACGAAAAAGCTTGGGAGGTGATGAACAAGCTCTTCAAACAGAACATCCTAGAGGTCATGGATTCCTTTTTCGAGTGGGCATGGCCGGGTTTGGGATTCAACATTTCAGAATGCATCACAGATGGAGATCGAGAGAGGGTGCAAGGCATAATCCCCTTTGTGCGCTAGCTTTGGGGGTGTGAATAGAGACAATTATAGGATGGAGAGGTTCATTGGATGGGAGGCCATAAAGGAAGCAATCTATGAGTGCCCCCCTCCAATAGGTGCTATGGGTGCGGTTCTGAACCTAATGATCCCTAGGAGGAGAAGGTATGTGGGAATTGTCTATAGAGCATGTAGAGAATGAAGAAATGAAGACTCAAATTATAGTTTTTTGGAAGGGGAGCCTATTATAGTAAGATGCTCCAGTTTTTGGTTTGGCCATAAGGGCATAATCGCTACGAAGAAAGGAGACCTCGACCTACAATCCTCTTTTGGTTTGATGTATGTTCCACCACAACCAAGATAACACTTTTGTAGGAGATGGGAGAGATTGGGCAGATTCATGACACCCAGTTTTTCCCCCACACTGCTACAAATATGGTTGGATTTTGAACTCTGTTGTTGTTTTTATAGGAAATTATATAGACTAGATCACTTTAGACAGTGAAGGGTGTTTGTTTGTAATCACCATTTTTGATGGGTGAAGTTGGTTACCACCCCTTTTTGTTTTAAAAAAATGTAAGAGATTCTACCAAACAAAAAGGTTGTGTAGATTATAATACACATACTTGAAATGTAGACCCAATTTTTACGATAATAATATATACAATACTATTACCAATATTAAAAAAAAGATATTGTCTCAGAAATGGTTCCTATAGGGACATGAAAAAAGTTACAGAAAGTGATCACAACGTAAGAAGTGAATTAGTTAACCATTTCACCATATCAAAATATTAGTTTTAAATGATTTTTTCCTTGTGTTCACAGCAATTTGGTGGCTGAAACCATGGCAGTCAAAGCTCAAAACCATCCAAAAACAAGAAACCTTCCATGAACAAATTACAGGGAGCATTTGCATTTAGCACCACAGGAGTCTAATGACATCAAGGCTGGAGAAGATGGTGCTAGTGACACGCTGGTAGGAAACATAATAGCGAAAGGAATGAAAAGGATAAATGCCAATCAAGAGAGGGAAATATATTTAATACAGATGAAGAACCTAAATACTATGCAGTTCCAAAACTCAAACAAATAGGGCAACTTAAGATGACTGGTCAAAATTAATTACTCAACTTCCCCTAAACAAATGGGTACGCTGATCTTAAATTTTGTGATAAGGTAGTTTGACTTTCATGTAGCGTAGAACACAAAATGCATAAATGTTGATTTTATCTTCTTGATAAATAAATAGAAGAAAAATTACCCCTCTTTCTAGTTTTTTATTTATCAAAAATTACCCCTCCTATTTTAAATAAACACAAATGCATAAATGTTGATTTTATCTTCTTGGTAAATAAACACAAGAAAAATTACGCCTCCTTTTAGTTTAAATAAACACAAGAAAAATAAAAGAATATAGAAACATATTATTAATCAATGTAACTTTTATTAGTTCCTGCCGGCAGGCAGGATATTATAGCATCCATTGGATGCTAGTGGAACTTTTCTGGCAACCAATCAGAGTCATTTATTTTTGTTGTACAGTGTTTTATTCAAATGTTTGTAACTGT
>MU227248.1:2187440-2204154 GCA_018584345.1 Thuja plicata | reverse complement strand
ATGGAACACTCAGTTTTGACCGTGAGGTACGAAAAATTGAAATGCCCCAAGTAATGAAAAGCATGGAACATCCAGTTTTGACCATGAGGTACGAAAAATTGAAATGCCCCAGGCAATTGAAAGACATGGAACACTCAGTTTTGACCGTGAGGTACGAAAAACTGAAGTGCCCCGAGTAATGAAAAGTATGGAACACTCAGTTTTGACCGTGAGGTACGAAAAACTGAAATGCCCCAGGCAATTAGGGTTTGATTAGATTGATTGAAAAAGATTTGATGATGTAATCATCCTGCCCCCTCGGGAGCGAAATCGAAAGATGACACGTCATACTGATGATAAAGAGCGAAAAAATCGCAGAGAGGAAGAATTCAGAATAGATCACGGAAGAATTTAGAAGATTCAGAAGCAGTTTGAAGTGATTTCAAGGTCAGGTTGACCAAGTTTGACTGGGGTTGACCAAAGTTGACTTTTGAAGAAAAAAGTTAAAGAATTCAGAAAATGATGATATGATAAGATTCTGACGAGAAAGCGAGGTCAGAAGAGTGACTGCACAAGCATCCGATTGCGTTGGTCCCAAAAATTTTAAAATGCAATTTTGAGCTATATAGGAGTGTCATATTTCAATTTCGATTATGAAAATGGATTCAGGACGGTCAAATTAGGTAGTGGTGCAATTTTTGCGCAAAATGGAGCACTTTGAAAAATTAGGTCAAAACCCTATATAAGGACGAAAGGGTCATTTTCAAAATCATTTGCACTTGTTGACTTTGAGAAAAGGAGCTCTGAGGAGAAGACAAAATGGTAATCCCCTACGCCAGCCATCGATTCGAGCGATCCAGGAGACACAGCCGGCCCGCAGCGTACGGACCACCTATGAGTAGTAAATAAACTTCTTCGTATTTCAAATTTTACACATTTAGGTCAAATTTTAGGTCAATTTTGCACGTTTTTAGGGTAGGTTTTCAAGGGGTGTCACACGAAGAAGTAGTTTCTTTGCGCGCCCCGGTGCAAGAGATTGCGCGAAGAAACTCTTTCTTCACGCGGGTCGAAGCGAAACTTCACCCGATATGGTAAAAGATTTCGCGTGAAAACCTCATAAAATAGGCAGTTTCTCGCACGATCTGATGTGAAGTATCGCGCGAAACAGAAATATCCATGCGAAAAAATACTTTATCGTGCGAAATAGGAAAAAAGTGTGCGCGAAATTTGGTCAGGTCAAAAGGTAAAGAGGTCTGCGTCGTGTCCAGAAGTGATTGTGTCAGCGTCATTAGTGTCTGTAGATTGTTTTGAATGCTCTATTATTGTATTATACTATGATTATGAGCGAGTACTGATCGTGCTTTGTTGTTCTCATGTCTTGCAAGTTGTCTTTCCAGACGTAGCATTCAGATCGCGCCATCCAGCGATCAGTGGTTTGGTAGCACAGTTGACAGAGGCTGAGCAGGCACATATAGCGAGATTGGGCCTGAGTACACTGTGTGATATACCCAAGCTCCGGGTAAATCACGGGTTACTGTGTGCATTAGTTGAGCGTTTCCATTCAGAAACGAACACATTTCATTTACCGCAGGGGGAGATGACCATCATTCCGGAGGACATCTACCGGATTCTGAGGATACCATTCATTGGTATCAGGGTAGAGTATGAGAGATAGCCCTTGGTGGGCTTAGCAGCATTGAGAGATATTTTTTAGGATGACCAGATAGGTGGCAGAGCTATCTCATGGGAGGAGCTGATTGGGTCATACAGCTGGACGCACAGGTTGCGAGTAGTGTTGGCATGCTTCCTAGGGTGCTATCTGATGCCAGACCGTGGACAACATGGCTTAGAGTTCGGCTGGGGCAGGATGCTATAGCAGATGATCGACCGACCATGACGTTACAGATGGGGCCAGTGTATGCTGGCGCACATGTATCATGAGATGCATGAGGTCGTGTACAAAGAGTCGAAGAGTATGACAACAGGTGTGTATGTTTTACAGATATGGGCATGGGAGCATCTTCCCGTCACTAGACCGATATGTGAGGATATGCGGCAGCCCTTGGAGCCCTACATATGCAGATACAGAGGGACAGTTACCCAGCCCACGCTGGGTAAGACAGATCAGTGGCGAGCATAGCTCAACGATTTATCATCAGTGGTTTGGAGGCCGTGGAGACTCACAAAGGCCTGGGATGACGCAGATCAGCAGCTGAGTCATATGTTCTGTCCCCGTGCATTGATAGGATGCATTATCACTATGATGGAGAGATTCCCACTCAGGCGGGTATGGCGACAGTATGGGTGTCCACAGGACATTGCCCAGGATTACATGGTATATGCCAAATTCGGAGACGAGGAGAGGCAAGGCTGGGGGACTATCATGGATCAGGGTCGGACGATGATAGAGGTCCGGTCATTGGTTCCGGTGCAGTGGGATTACATGAGAGATATAGCAGATGTCGGTGTCACAGCCGAGTACAGGGAGCATTTCATCAGACATCCCTTTCCTAGATTCACGGATCCAGTGGGTACAGTAGGGAGAGGGCAGGTGGTACCACCACCAGCAGCACCGGCACAGATGCCACCACCACAGCAGGGTCCACGATCTAGGACAGCGCAGGTGGCCATCCCTCCCCGACAATAGGACTTTGATGATTTAGAAGAATGACAAACGCAACAAAATTGGTTAGGGTTGCAAGATGCCAATTTTGGGGTGTTACAAGTGTTTACCGACCAATCCTATTTTAGTAATGTGTAAAGAAAAACATCAAATAAATAAACCATATACACATTTGACACTTGGATTTTTAATGTGGAAACCTTTTTAAGGGAAAAAACACTTGGGATTGGTAACCCAAAATTTTCACTCATTTGAAGTGAGCTCGGTGAAGAGCCAACCATCTTAAAGGTTACAAACACACTGTTAAGTGTGACCTTGTTAGAGGATTCAAAACTAATAGTTTATCATTTGACCTAGAAATCACTATTCTATAAATATGAAAACCTTTTTTTACTCTTGATTATCTTAATACAATAAGGATGGTTAAATCCCACTCGGTTAAGAGATTTTCTGAATCAATGGTTAAACTGAAACAGTAAATGATATATTCTTTAATACAACTTTAACTTGCATATTTTTAGATCTATTGTAAGTCCATAATACCTCTCTGATCAATGGTCTCTTCAATTCCTTTGATCCCTTTCTTACTTCTTTTATGCTCGGTGAATGCTCTTGCTTTTATTGCTCGGTGTCTGTAGAATTTCTTTGGCTCTGTTCTTCAACCTGTATGATCAGATTTGCATGAAGACTTCTATATTCATGATAATTATATTCAACATTCCTCTTTTCATAATGAATTTCTTGTCTCTTTATATAGACATGATTTCACCATTCAATCTCCTTGTCTTTCTTGTTCTTGACGTAGATTGCTTCTTGATCCGTAAATCTCATCATGCATTGCTTTAATCTTTAAAGCTTTGATTTAGTTTTATTCCATAGATTTCTCTTTGAAAACTGTGAATAAAACTAGCTTTAAATATTCTTCTTATCCTTAGTTCAACTAGTCAATGAAAATAAAGAAATCAATCAGTTAACTCTAAATATAGCTCCTGTCAGCTGAGTAGTTTTGTCATTTTCTAACTCCAGTTATTTCGATCATCAACTCTTAGTTTGCTCGGTAACACTTTCTTAGGTACCACTAATCTTGGGTACTTTAGATCTTAGGTAACACTATGTCTCTTTGGTAATATTGTCTTTTAGTGTTGTCTATCTGTTGGGCAATACTGTGAAGTACTCAGGGTTCATTATTCTCAGGTAACCTTGTCACTCGGTGTATACCTTTACCAACAACACAAACTTTGTCTCTTTAGATCTTCAAGTGTTGTGATAATATATGTATGCAAAATCATAACATATTAGGTTGACATCAATGACAATACAATACATTAACTAATTTAATGTCTTGTATTTACTTTTTGCAGCTCGGTGATCATTAACTTATTAACTTCAAACATTCAATCAGTTATAGTTCATCAATCTCTCCCTTTGGCATTGATGGCAACATACTATGAACACAATATGAAATATGTAATGTAAAACATGCCATAACATACCAAAATTATTGTTCTATAACCAATTCTAATAACTAACTCTTTGGCGCAGAGGGGCATCAAAACAATCTTCAACATCTGCAAATACTTCAATGGTTTTCTTCAATCTGCATCAAAGATATATGTATCTCACTTGACTATCTTTTATGACAGTTTGTTGCCTTCTCGTATAGACGTCTACTCATAGGTTAATAAATTTTTAAACACATAGTATTTCTTCAATACCTCTAGTGAAACATTGCACAATTAGGTTTTTAACAACATATTACAATCTTAAGGACATCCAGCGGTTGGTTTCAAAGTTGTGCCCCCCTTACTGGGACTAATGTTATCTAACTTGGGACTGTCACAAAACCATTACATAATAAAACCAAAACATTTACATTTCTTAAAGAATAGTGCAAACCCAATTTGATGAACTAACATGGGCTATTAAAATTAACTATAATAATGAAAGACCCGATTCATGAAGAATAGACCATTCAATATTGTTCATTGGTAACTCCAAAACCTGATAAAATTCATTGTAACATTCTTCCACAAAAGAACCAAAACATAAACATATAATAATCCATTCATAAGAACTCTTTGGAACTGATAGCATAAGAAAAACTACGAGACCGGTCTTCCTAAGATATAAAGAAAAATGACTCACAAAATCTGAACAGACCAATGATCGATTCCATAAAACTACATTCCATTAAATATCCAATGAATACATATTATGATGGCTCTCTGGCTGGAGGCCAGAGAGCCCAATCCTTTCCATAATTATTACTCTCTCTCCCAAATCTATTCTCTGTCAACTCTCCTCTATATCTTTGTGATTACATATTGTTGTCTAATTAAAGAAAAACTGACAGTTACAAAACCATTTACCTACCCTATGTTTCTTTGTATCCATTTGATATTTCGGTTACAATTCTCATTTCATATTCTTGGATCAGTTACAAATGCATTTGGCATATTATTGCAGCATTCCTAATTATGTTTATCTTTTGATTCGAATACATTTGAATGGTTTTTAGAAGTAAGGTGAAATTAATTCTTTTCACCAGTACCACTGCACCATACTATCCCATGGAAACATGCTGGTGAGAATCTACAAACAAATCTTTACCTCTACTAGATCGATGCCTTTGCTGCTTCCTCTTTTGTTGTCAACTGAATCCCATCTATGGAGTTATGTTGGTCACCTTCAAGGTGCTTCTCCATTCTACATCTCACTCCTTGATGTTTCATCACAACTATTGTCTCACACCTGGGAGTCCCTCATGCCTCTCTCCCTAGTCTATTGGTGACACACATGACCATCTCCTATGGCCTTTGGTAGACCTTCCTGTCTACCCATTGTAGCTGAATGAACCGGCACCAAATCTGCAACCAAAACTTCATAACAAGAATCTAAAATAATCACAACCACTACCTGGTGTAGATTTATACTACATACTCGGAATATTTTGAGCTTTGATACCACTTGGCATAAAGGGGCATCAAAAAAATCTTCAACATTTACAAATACTTCATTAGCTTTCTTCAATCTGCATCGAAGATATCTGTATCTCACTTGACTATCTTTTATGATAGTTTGTTGCCTTCTCATATAGACGTCTACTCAAAGGTCAATAAATTTTTAACCACACCTTATTTCTTCAATCCCTCCAATGAAAAGCTACACAATTAGGTTTCTAACAACATATTAAAATCTTAAGGAAATCCAATAGTTGGTTTCAAAGTTGTGCCCCCCCCATACTGGGACCAATGTTATCTAACTTGGGACTGTCACAAAACTATTACATAATAAAACCGGAGCATTTACATTTCTTAAATAATAGTGCAAACCCAATTTGATGAACTAACATGGGCTGTTAAAATCAACTATAATAATGAAAGACCTCATTCATGAAGAATAGACCATTCAATATTGCTCATTGGTAACTCCAAAACTTGATAACATTCACTATAACATTCTTTCACAAAAGAACTAAAACATAAACATATAATAATCCATTCATAAAAACTCTTTGGAATTGATAACATAAGAAAAACTACGAGACTGGTCTTCCTAAGATATAAAGAAAAATGACTCACAAAATCTGAATAGACCAATGATCGATTCCATAAAACTACATTCCATTAAATATCCAATGAATACATATTATGATGGCTCTCTGGCTGGAGGCCAGAGAGCCCAATCCTTTCCACAATTCTTACTCTCTCTCTCAAATCTATTCTCTTTCAACTCTCTTCTATATCTTTGTGATTACATATAGTTGTCTAATTAAAAATAAACTGATGGTTACAAAACCATTTACCTACCCTATGTCTCTTTGTATCCATTTGATATTTCAGTTACAATTGTCATTTCATATTCTTGGATCAGTTACAAATGCATTTGGCATATTATTGAAGCATTCCTAATTATGTTTATCTTTTGATTCAAATACATTTGAATGGTTTTTAGAAGTAAGGTGAAATTAAGTCTTTTCACCGGTGCCACTGCACCACTCTTGGTAAGCTCTTCTAGCTTAGATTTGATTCTTGTAGAGTGCTTTCTTCATTCCCTTCAATGGATAGGTGTAGCAATTTTGTCTTCTACTTTTTTCTCTCCCTTTGTTGTAGAATCTCTTCTCCCTTTTATGGATAGATATACAGTGTTAACTTTTCTCCAATTCTTTCCCTTGTATGGATGGTAGTTTCTTCGAATATTTCTCTTCATCATCATTGGATCTTGCTCTCCTTTTGACTGATGTTCTTTTTCCTCATAGATATTTCACTTCTCCTCCTTTGGATGATCATGATAGATATTTCATATTGAATATCTCTCTCCCTCTGACAGCAATGCCAAACATAAAAATATATCATTGAATTCTTCTGTCTATAAGCAATACATCCCTATAGTAGCCAAGAATATCTCTAGTGTGCCATTCAGATATGTACCTTCTTGTACTGATGTGACATTATAGTCCATATATTTGCTTGCATTAACATGATTGATCTTCTGATAATGTGTAGGCTGATGCATACTTCTTGTTAGCTTAGTGAGCAGTAGACAAGGGTCGAACCCCTAGTCTCTTTCTTAGGTACTCAAATGTATTTTTTGGCAATGGCTTTGTGAATATGTGTGCTAATTTTTCTTTGGATTGTACATATTCTAGTATCACTTCTTTTTCTTGCACTTTTTCTCTCAAGTAATGATACTTAATAGCGATGTACTTTGTCTTAGCATGCATTACAGGGTTCTTTGAAATGTTGATAGCACTTGTATTATCACAATATATAATTACTAGTTCAAGAATTTCCATATTCATACCTTTTAGTAACTGCTTGATCCATGCAATGTTAGAGCAATTTGCAATAATAGCCACATATTCTTCTTCTGCAGTTGATTGAGATATGCATCCTTTCTTTTTACTTATCCATGTGACAAGTCTGTCACCCATAAAGAATGCTCCTCCTGTTGTACTCTTTCTATCATCTATATTTCCAGCCCAATCAACATCTATATAGACTTGTAGCTCAAATTTTCCTTCTTTATTATACCATAAACCATAGTCTTCGGTATTCTTTAGATATCTCAGAATTCTTTTAACAACATTCATGTGTGATTCCTTAGCATTAGCATAGAATCTTGCAACTATACTAATTGCATGTGCTATATCTAGTCTATTATGTACAACATACATTAGTCTACCAATCATAGATCTGTATAAGGTCTGATTTACCTCTGTATTCTTGTCTTCCTTTGTTAATTTGCATCCAGTTTCCATAGGTGTTCCAAGTGGTTTGGAGTCCTCCATTTTGAATATCTTCATAACTTCTTTGATGTATTTGGATTGTGTGATGTAGATGCCTTCATCCTCTTGTAGAATCTGTAGACCAAGAAAAAATTTGATCTCTCCAAACATTGACATCTCAAATTATTTTCTCATTTCATCAAAAAATTATTTGCATAGCATATCATTACCTCCAAATATGATATAATCAACAAATATCTTAACAATCAAAATTTTATCATTAGTATCTCATTTTAAATACATATTAATATTATCACTTGTTCTTACAAATCCAATACTAATGAGATAAGAGTGAATTCTTTCATACCATGATCTTGGTGCTTGTTTCAATCCATACAAGGCTTAGTGTAGTCTACAAACCATGTTCCTCTTGTTAGGATCAAAAAACCCTTCAGGTTGTTCAATGTATACCTCCTCTTCTAGTATTCCATTCAGAAATGCAGATTTAACATCCATTTGATATACTTTGAATCCTTTGAAAGAAACATAATCAAGTAGAATCTTTACTCCTTCTAGTCTAGAAATGGGTGCAAAGGTTTCTCCATAGTCAATACCTTCTTCTTATGCATACCCTTTGCATACCAGTCTTCCTTTGTTCCTTGTGACTTCTCCATTCTCATTCAGTTTGTTTCTGAATATCCATTTGGTACCAATGACATTTTTGTCACTCGGTCTAGGTACTAATGTCCATGTTTTTTTCTTTTCAATATGTTCAATCTCTTCATTCATTGCACTAACCCATTCTTGATTCTCAAGTGCAGTATTAACAGACTTAGGCTCAAAATCACAAATAAAACATCTAGTGTTCAGTGACATACTTCTTGTTCTCATTCCAGCTCTTTTCTCTCCTATGATTTGGTCATGCGGATGGTGTCTTCTGACATACTTAGAAAGTACAGGTTCAGATCTATGTTCCTCATTTTGATCATCATCGTGACCTTTATTTTGATCTTCATCATCGCTTGGTTCAGCATTTTGAGCATTTTCTTGATTCTCGGTGTGTGCAGCATGTTGCTCGGTTGCATTGTTCTATCGCTCAGTAGCAATACATTTTTGATTAGGCAGAGTGTCAGGTTCTTCACTATAGACAAATCTATTTTAATCTTCTGGTTCCTTTCTTCTCTCCTCATCATTTTTCTCAACAAATTCATCTGCTTTAACATTTGCACTTTGAATGATTTTGTTAGAAGATTTGTTAAGACATTTATAGGCTTTTCTTTTGGTAGAATATCCTAGAAATATTCCTTCATCACTTTTAGAGTCAATATTTCCATTTCTCTTTCAATATATAACATTAACTTCCAAAAATTCTAAAGTAGCTCACATTTGGTGTGTATCCATACCATAGTTCATAAGGTGACTTATTGGTGTCTTTCTTCAATTGAACTCAGTGCAGTGTATAGAAAATAGTACTTACATCTTCTCTCTAGAATGTTTGTGTGATGCCTTTTTAAATCATTAGTGTTCTAGCACAATCAACAATTGATCTATTCCTTCTCTCAGCAATCCCATTTTTTTGTGGTGTTCTCAGTGCAGAAACATATCTTTTAATTCCACGCTCATTACAAAAGTTAGTGAATTCATCAGATATAAATTCTCCTCCTCTATGTGATCTAAAAAATTTCAGTTCTTTTCCACTTTTCTTTTCAACTATAGATTTATACCATTTAAACATCTTAAATGCTTCAGACTTTTCTTTTAAGAACATGATAGTCATCATGTTCTAGAATAATCATCAACAAATAGAATGAAGTATCTATCACCATAATAGCTTTTTGTTCTCATTGGTCCACATAAGTCAGTATGGACTAACTCTAGAATAGCATTAGATGTGTAGGTTTTTCCCTTGAAACTATACTTTTTCATTTTACCTTTTTGACAATTCTTGCACATGACATGGTCAGGTTTTGACATACTCGGTAAGCCTCTTACTTTTCTTTTCTTGCTTATCCTAACCATGTTGTCAAAATTCACATGAAAAAACCTTTTATACCACAACCAAATGTCTTCATTTGTAGCCAATAAACAAGTGGTATTAATATCATCAAGATAGAATAGGTTACCTTTTTTTTGTTCACCAGTACTGATCAACCTTCCTGTTCCATTATAGATCTCTACCTTTTTTCTCTCAAATGCAACTCGGTGACCTATGTTGTTCAGCTGTGAAACACTTAATAGATTATAGTTAATTCCTTTCACCCAATATAAATTTTCACATCTGATTAGATTATTCAACATGATCATTCCTTTTCCTTCAACTAGACAAGGTGAGTCATTACCCATCCTAATTAATCCACCAATATAATATTCAAAAGTTTCAAACTTTTCCTTATCTCCAGTCATGTGGTGAGTACAACCACTATAAATAATCCATACATCATTTTTACTAACCTTAGATATGAGTATAGTTTCAACATACCTTTCTTCTTCTTCTGAATCATCCTTCATAGAAACAAATACTAACTCAACATCTTCATCAGACTTGGTGTCAGTATTTCTAGCTTTGTTCTCAACCAGGTAACAAGCCTTCTTGCCTTTGTCATTGTAGTCTCGGTTATCCCTTTTCTCAGAGTTTCGATTGCTTCTATATTCTCGATTATCACTTCTATCAAACTTCTTTTCATAAGACCTATCATTGTTTCTTTCATCTTTTCTCTTGTTAGGGCATCTAGCAGCAAAGTGTCCAATTTCTTTACAATTAAAACATACCAATGGTAATTTACCTTTGTATCTACCTTTTCCTCTTTGCAATCTTCTAACCATTAGTGCTTCAATCTCATCAAGTTCTTGTTCATCACTATCACTTTCACTATCATTTATCATAGTCTGTTTATGACTAGATTTTCTTATTTTCATAGAAGATTTGAATGCAGACTCAATAGTTGGTAAGACAATGTTGTCATTTGATTATGCTACTGTACTGAGTGATGTTTTCTCCTTCTTTCATTCTTAGGTCATCAAACTTTCCTCTTAGGATTTTTGCTTCAGCTCTCAGCACATTTGTGTCTCCTCCATGTAATAGCTTAAGTTTGTCCCACATTTGCTTTGCAGTGGTGCATGATTTGACATCTTCAAATTCAGCATCAAATAGTGAAGAAGCAAGTTCTAGCATCATATAATTGTGTTCATGTTTGTCTCTCAATTGATCAATAGTCAGAGGTCCTATCAGTGCAACATATTCAGTATCCAAGTATTGTGTGACATCATTTCCAATACCTGATAGATGGAGTATTATCCTGCTTTTCCATGATGCAAAGTTGTCCTTGTTCAACTTAGGAACATCCCTTTTACTCATCTTGTGATTTTTATCTTGAGTCTTTAAAATCTCTTCCAAGCACCAAAGCTCTAATACAAATTGTTAGAATAACTCAGAGGGGGGGTGAATCAGTGGCCTCAAAAATTAATCCAATAATCCAACCAAAACTTATATCAAAAATATAATACCTTCAGTTATATTTCAGTCCTACAAGATATATCCCTTTAAGTAATCTTATCAAATAGATACTACTCGGTAATTATACTATTTATCTTTTTCTTAGCCTTTACTGAGTAGCAGTAATTAAAATTAGTGTTTATCGACCAATCCTGTTTTAGTAATGTGTAAAGAAAAACATCAAAGCAATGAACCATATACACATTTGACACATGGATTTTTAACGTGGAAACCTTGTTAAGGGAAAAACCACTTGGGACCGGTAACCCAAATTTTTCACTCTTCTAAAGTGAACTCAATGAAGAGCCAACCCTATTAAACATTACAAACACACTGTTAAGTGAGACCTTGTTAGAGGATTCAAAACTAACAGTTTATCATTTGACCTAGTTGTAGAGTGAGAAAATGGAGATCTTTAGATAGGGTTTTGAACAATAGAGATTTGCACATAAAAGATACCTTATGTCTCTATCAACCACTTACATTTAATTGTAATAATAAGGAATGTAAATCTAGAAATGTTTGCAAAGAATAATGGAATAAAATACATACCTCATAATATAATAGATCTGGAAAAGCCTATTTTCTGGTGTCTATATCAAGTTTTTGATAATTCTACAACCGGATCTAGAACATAAACACAGAGATGAAGAAAACCTAGAAATATTTTCCTTTTCTAAGCTAGGTCAACCTTGACCCAAATATAGGGGCACAATTGTGCCCCTTTATGTCGACCTTGAGCTGCACTGCTCCGACGAAAATTATGTTCACGGATCCTAAAATTTTTCTGAAAAGGGTATCCAAATCTACTCTGCAACTCCTGAAACAATGACTTTAGATATCTGAAAATGTTTTTTTGGGGTGGCTATATAGGGTTTTGCCTTAGTCAAACCCCCATTTTTGTGGTTTCCACCTCCACGAATAGACAGATGTAATAGAATATGTGTGTGTTGCTCTTAGGAAGAGCTTTGAATGTGCAATGCCAAGATCTAATCCTCTAGATTGAAACCCTAGCATTAATTGTAATGAGAGAGAAATGCATAGATTTGAATATAATAAAGAAAGCATAACAAGCCCCCAAGGCTAAAGTACTCCTACCAAACTGACAATCTGTAGTTTCTACCCCATGATTGTATCTTTTGAATGCTTGAATGTTGAAATGGTAGATCAAAGAAGGAAGGATGGAAGAAATCATTCTTGCTCCAATGAATGTCCACAATAAATTGTCCAGAAAATACTTTCTTGCATCATCTCATCATCATGTTGTGATCATTTCCATCGTGTCCTTATTTTTTTCCCTTTTTAAATGAAGGCAAAAGAGAGTGCTTATATAGAGATTTCAATGTAAGCCTCCTAGGGAAATGTGAGGGACCCTTAATTCAAACTTCACCTTGAATCATGGTACTATCACAATAATTAAATAAGGAGGAGACCTATTAATTAAATTTCTAATAAAAACCCTTTCGCATTCGGATCTGAGGGCCAATTTTGAATTTTGGGCCCTACTATGATCCAAATTTGAAAGCAGGAACCAAAAACTAATAGAATTCAAGGTCAACCTTAACCCTGACCTAGGTCAAGGTCAACCTTGACCCTGACCTAGGTCAGGGTTGACCTCAACCCTGACCTGAGGTTTTAGGCCAGTCAATCTAGAGGGCTAGTGCGGTCTCCAGGTCAGCCAGAGACCTAGGGTGATGAGAAAATAGAATAGAGTGCTGGAAAAGGGAATATGGGCCTAGAAGAAATGTGATGAAGGATAGGAGGACCAATACATAGGTCCTACCTAGAAAATAGAGCCACAGAGAAGGAAATCAAGGTGAATCCTTAGGATCCTAACCCTAATTTCACCTAGAAATAGAGAATTACCAGGTGCAAATGCATCCTAAATGCAAATCTATCATGTAAATGCACTAAAAGAGGGTTCTAAATCTACCAAAATTGAAGTTCTTCCATTTTAAGATGATATATTTAGCCCCCAATTTAGCTTAGATATGACATTACATGAATATGCAAGCTAAAGTAAGAAAACATCATAATAAATAAAAAGGATATAGCCAAGTCCTCAATGTAGAGATCCTGCAAGAGACTGTTAGAACCCGCAACCTGTAGCAGACAAGGTTAATGAAAATCCATAAATCACCTAAGAATTACTAAGATGAGATTGAGAAGTGCATAGATCCCCTTATGCCCCCATATTTCGGCTTTTTACTTCTGAAGGGTGAAATAGGGTGATAAGGATAGCTCTATACACTAGATATGCACCTTGTTGAAAAATAATTTCGTAAACCATTTTTAAGGATTCTTAACCTTCCTAAACTGATTCAAGTAGTTAGGTATCTGAATCATAATTCCAATGCCATAGATGATCTGTAAATGGATCTAGACTATTTGCAGAATTGAATGCTTAAATTAAAAAAAACAACTTAGTAGAAGACTTAATTCATTTATCATAAATGAAATTATGCATCAAAACTTAAGCTGAGAAACAGAATTGACAGAGAAGAAGATAAGAAGGTGCAAACAGAGTTTGATTACGGAGTTCACCTCAAACATGACTACGTCTCTGGGTCGGCTCTGATAGAGTACGACCGATTTGATTAATCTCCAAAAAATCAAATACAATGCACCAAGACCATTCCTTCAAGCACTTTGGCAACATAACAATTCTCCGAACTACGAAAATGGCTCCAAAAATCTCCCTATTCCTTTGAAAAAAACTTCCCCAAAGTCTAATTCCAACTTTTCTAAGGCTAATTGTCCCCCTAAGAGAAAATAATCCCCCTTTTAAATACAAAATTAGCCAAAATTAGGCCATAACCAAAAAATATAATAATAGGCCTTTAACAAATTTTATTTTCATTTTTAACCCCTTATCTTTTGTTAGGATCTGCCCTATACAAAATGGGCTTATAAAAAATTAACCTCCCCCTAACAAATATCCTTAATTTATATGGTTAGGTGGGTTCGGCTAAGCAATATCTATTAATGGTGCCAAACATACTCTTGAGCCCATAAATAGCGCAATGGCCAAGTTACTTTTTGAGTGGCCGGTGGTTGGGGGTTCCACCCCCACCGGCCACCTTTTCATCCGCCATTTTGTTTGTTATTAGTTTTAACAAACCTTGCCACTATATATAGCAAAGACAACGTATGGTCTAAAGGCATGGGAAGAATTTGATGAAGGGAGGTGGTTAGTTCAAATCCTTTCCACAATGAATTTTGGTTAGAAACCCACGTGAATGCCTTGCTATCATGGTGCCACGTGGCACACTCAGATTTTCCTTTTAGATGCCACCTGTCCTTTTTCAATTGGATGAGAGTGATGTCATATGTATGACACATGTCCTTTTTTAATTGGATGATAACTATGCCACATGTCAAATGATGATTGATGGAGGCTACCACATCATTAGCATGTTGACGTCATCAGTCAATCCTAGTCAACTTGGTCATCCAACTTTGACCAATCATAACTTTTATGTCTGAACTCTGATTTTGACAAATGGCATATCATTGGAATCATCTCAACAAGACCTTTGCAATGATTCTAACTTTGACCAATTTTTGTAAAGGTCAAATTTTCACCTTTTTGACAACCTTTGTATCTAGTTTAACCAAACTTTGATCGGCCATAACTTGAGCATACGGACTTCGTTTCACTCCATTCAAGTTGCATTGGAATTAGGGCACTGAGATCTTTCTAATGGTGCAGATTCTGGAGAGAAATGAGACACTTCAATTTTCACTAAAAATATCCACCAGATCAGGCCTCCCCACTGAAGACCTTTTGGACCTCCAAAAGTGACATTTACTCTAACAGTAAGTGAGGACTTGGCCTCCCCACTTGTCCTATAGCATCTGTACATTTGAAAACCTAGCTCACAAGCACAATGAAGACTACAAAAATATTGTTGAACAGAAACATTATTCTATCACTTCCATAAGCATCTACATCAACTATCATAGCCACTAACCAACAAAAATTGACTAGCATCAAGCTGAACAATAATGCATAAATGAAAGAGAATAAATCAACAAGATATCGATCCTTTACAACAAGAATAATTTTACCCAAGGAACCATCAATGCTTTCAATCATCATTCCCTCATGTTGTACTGTGGGTGCATCCTGCAACATCTGACCCTGGTTAGCTACTCTAAGTTCAAGTGTAGAACCACCTGTATTGATAGACATAAGAGTTAACTCTTTTCTTGCATTAATTACCCTATTTAACTGTCCTATGTTTGCAAAAGAATGATCAGTTTTAATCCTGTGAGAATGTACAATATACTGAATGCCATCTTTAAACAAGTGATAATGATTCTTCTCCCTATAGAAAATTTCTTTTTTGTCATAAAGATAAGGGCTACCAAGCACTATCCCATAGATATCCAGTGGAACCACATCAAATTGTACTTCATCCACAAACTTACTAGTGATTGTGAATCTTAAGGTGCATTGTCTTGTTGCTTGCAACTTATCATTTTCACAAATCTAGCCTAGTGGATAAGGTTTCTTATGTAATGTAGTTTTCAATCCCAAGTTCCTTACAATATTTTCAGAAATCAAGTTCACTTGAGAACCACTATCTATAAGTGCATCAATTTTAGTGTTCTTAGCAACAACCCTTAAATGAAACAACTCATTCCTTTTCTTATCTTCAGAGAAATCATTTACTGTAGAAGTAGAAGCACAACTAGCAATAGAAGCACAACTAGCAACAGAAACACCAGAAATAGGAGCTTTACCTTTCAAACCCATAGTTGTTATCTTAGTCTCATCATCTGAATCTGAACCAAGATCCATAACAACATTTGTGGCTTTCTCCTTTCCTTTCTTTTTTTGATTTTGTCTCTAAGCCCACTTAGGCTTCAGTTCAGGATGCAACTGCCAACAATGTTCTTCATCATGACCCTTCTTGTCACAATGTGTGCAAGAAAGTTTCTCATCCTTTTTTACTATAGTTGTCTTCTTTCCTTTCCCTGTCTCTGCAACCTTAGAAGATTTCTTTACATCATTATCAAACTTATCAATAAAAGATCCTTTACCCCTTGACTCTAACTGTGTAGCTTGAACCAACACTTCATCCAAATTACAAGGGTTCAAAACCAAAATAGAATGCCTAAGGTAGGAATGAAGACCTCCTATGTACTTCAACAAAATGTCCTAGGTGTACAAAGGAACATTCAAAGCAATAGCCATTTTCCTAAATTCATGGGTGTACTCTTGGACAATTTGATCTTTCCCTTGCCTAAACATTTTCCAGTCCATCATTAACTATTGCATATGTCCTAGGGGATAAAACTACTTCTTAAGAGCATTAACAAACTCTACCCAAGTTAAACTGACTCTACCATGTTGTGAAACTTCTGCCTTAGTCTTACTCTCCCA
>MU227248.1:2148535-2183726 GCA_018584345.1 Thuja plicata | reverse complement strand
AACTGGGAAGAAGAATCAGGAAGGGAAATGCCCCGAACCAAGCCAGCGGAAACAGAGTTGGCAAGCAAATACCCAAAGCCTTCTGCAGCAAGCACATATAAAGCAGGAGCCAGCAGACAACCTTGCTAGATGGATCTAAAAAGCCCAAAAGTATCAAATTGGGCCCCATTGATGGTAATGCAAGCAGAAGCATCTCCAAATAGCATTTCCACAAATTGCAAGAAGTGAGGGCCAAACCCCAAAGCTTGGAGCATAGTGAGAATGAAAGGCCATTCAAGGCGGTCATAGGCTTTAGCAAAGTCAATTTTGAGGAACAGAGTAGCCTGTTTAGATTGATGAGCCCATTCCATCCCTTCCCAAATAGCAATGATGTTATCAAGAATATACCTGGACTTGTTAAATCCAGTTTGCTCAGGATGAACAATAAGGGGAAGGAGATGTCTGATCTTGAGAGCTAAAGCTTTGGCAATGATCTTGTAGGAGACATTCAAAAAAGTGATGGGCATCCAATTGTAGATATCCTCTAGATCACTAGACTTAGGTATGAATTTAATATTCCCTTTGTTAATTATGTTACCCAAACTTTTGTTGTGAAAAGCTTCGAGGTAAACTTTGTGCAAGTCAGGACCCACAGCATCCCAAAGGTGTTTGTAGAATTCACAAGGGAATCCATCGCATCCTGGAGATTTATCATTGGCCATAGAGAAATCCGCCTCCTTGAGGTCTGAGATGGTAAGCATTTGCTCACAGAAGGCACGCTGCTCAACCACTAGGCGGTTTGAAGTAACAGCAATACAAGCCTTGAGAGCTTCATCCCGAGCAGCCGAATTGCCCTGAGAAGCAAAGACTTGCTCATAGTGCTGGACAAAGGCTTGAAGAATGGCCAGAAGCTCAGTAAGGGTTTCAGATCCTTGCTTGATCTTTTGAATACCAACATTAGTATGATGAGCTTTGAGAGCCTAAAAAAACTCCTTGGAGGCTTTGTCGCCCATCTCCAACCAATGGAGACGGGCTTTGATTTGAGCACCACGAGTAGCATAGGCATCAGCAATTTTCTTCTCATGGCGAAGCTAGGCCAGCTTAAGCTAGAGATCATTATCGAAGGGTTTCAATGTAAGCACTTCAACAGCGCTACGTAGAGCCTTAGTATTAGCTTCATAAGCATGCTTTCTGTAACAGGCTAGCTGACTGCCATAAATGCGAAGAAACCTCGCAGTGCAGGCAATGGCATCATTCCACCACTGAATCCAACCAGTATCACTGTGGGGCCGAGGTGCTAAATTCCAAACTTGAAGAATGTGGGCTATAGTGGGATTGTGTGTCAGCACAGACGTGTTAAGAAAAAATTACGTCTGCGCAGCTCTCCTGGCGTAGGACTGCCAAGTAATGGAAAAGTAAATGGGGAAGTGATCTAAAAAGGTAACATCTGTTAGAGGAATGACAGATAGGCCTCGATCTTCAGAAAAAGAGAAAAAATATTGATCTATTATCATAGCACGATCCAGTCTCTTAAATATGCAGTCAGAGCCAGCTCTAAAATTAGACCAAGTATGCCAGACCCCACCCTGTTGGCGGCGGTTAGCATTGGGATCAAAAAGGCCCAATTTATTGTGCATGTGATACCAGGCTTCTCTCTCCCCAGCTGTCCAGTGAAAAGGCAAAATTCCTTCCTTGTTAGAGGCCAACTCAACCATATTAAAGTCCCCACACATAACCCAAGTAGCTGGAGGCAAGTTGTCTGCTAGCCAGTACCATAATTGAGATCTTTCAACAACATCATTGGGGGCGTAAACATTAATTACACCAAAAGAATGATTATGTAGAGATAGAAAAATCCAGGTTACACATTGCATCGGATCAGATCCATGCGCAATAACACAAGAATGAAGGCGAGGTGATAGAATGGTAATGACACCGCCTTTGCTAGCTTCATGCTGAGAAGAAAAGACAATGTTGTCCGGCCATATGACACGACAGGCAGAGTTAAGCGAAAACCCAAAAATTTTAACTTCTTGTAAACAAAGCACGTCCAGATTCTGAAGTCTGCGACAAGTATCACGAACATAGTACTTTCTCAAGAGGTCAGTTAGACCTTGCACATTCCAGAACAAAAAAATCATAAAAAATCTTGCATGGCTTCCTTGTCTCCAAGAGAGGAGAAGCTATTCTGCAAGTAGGTTGGAACAGAACCAAAGCTAGGGAGAAATTCTCCAGACGAGGTGAACCTCCTTTTTTCTGGGTCATTCGTGTGTCCATCAGGACTGCGAGACCGACACATAGCCCTGGAAGTAGGCAAAGAAACCGCTGGCGGTGCAAGCACCACTTCTAGAGTGGATGGCTTTGCAGCTAAACTCTTCCCCTATGTAACAGGGTTTGAAACAAAGGGCACCACTGGTGGCGCATCAGCTGGCGGAGAATGACCAACGGGTGCATCCAGAGACGGCAACACAGCAGCAGAGGCTGGTGTCATCTTAGGGCCTGAGGCATTCTGGCCTTTACGCGAAACTGTAGTCCATTCTTCTTTTTTTCTAGCATCGGTAGCTTTGACCGGCGCGTCTTTATGCACAGGTTTCACCCGAGGGGTAGCAAATGGGCAATCTTTGATCTTGTGACCTGTCGATTGACACCGATAACAGGTGTTGGGCAGATTCAAATAAAGCACCTTTCGAGAGATGGTGAGAGCACCAATCTAAATTTCAACAGTGTCCTTGAGGTCCCTAGAAAGGTCGACCTCAACACAGACCCACTTCTGGGGATGGGCATTGAAAAATTTGTCATGTTCCATGACAATGAATTTGCCAAGGGTCTTAGCAATAGACTCAATAAACGGCCAGCATGGAAAAGGGAGGCCAGGGAACTTGACCCAAACTGGAACCCTAAGTTTTTTGTCATCCGAGACGGTAAAATCTCGAGACCATTTCTGAAAAACTAACAGGGAGGACCTAACAGTCCAGGGTCCACGGTTAAAAACTGCTTCTGCCTGAGAAGGGTTAGCAAACCAGAAAAGGAAAAAACCTTTGGTAAGGTTTTGCACACCATCAAGACGGACCCCATGAGGGGTCCAGCTCTTGTTGACCCAATCTTTAAGAATACTTTCAGGAGGAGTACGACCCACAAAATATCCAATCAACATATGCTTTTCTAACCATTCACAAGCAAAATCAAATTCCTGTGGATTAAGAACAATGTCAGGGTTACCTCGTGAAAGACCTTCGGGATGAACTTGTGGGGACGTTTGTTCAGAGGAGGCACCATGGCTATCCGAAGCTTCAACTCGTGCACCAGCAGCAACTGTTGGGATGAACTTGGCCGGAGCCATACTATAAGCTAACCCTAATGCAAAAAAGATCACGCAGTTAATGCGGTGTGACAGATGGATGGCCCAGAGCAGAAACATAGACAGAACGCCGTACACCTCATTCGCCATTTTATTTCTTGTTAGTTTTAACAAACCTTGCCGCTATATATAGCAAAGACAACGTATGGTCTAGAGGCATGGGAGGAATTTTATGGAAGGGAGGTGGTTAGTTCAAATCCCTTCCACAAAAAATTTTGGTTAGAAACCCACGTGAATGCCTTGTTGTCATGGTGCCACGTGGCACACTCAGATTTGCCTTTTAGATGCCACCTGTCCTTTTTCAATTGGATGAGAGTGATGTCATATGTATGCCACGTGTCCTTTTTTAATTGGATGAGAACTATGCCACATGTCAAATG
The DNA here is from genome assembly GCA_018584345.1 of Thuja plicata. Lineage (NCBI taxonomy): Eukaryota > Viridiplantae > Streptophyta > Pinopsida > Cupressales > Cupressaceae > Thuja > Thuja plicata. The sequence goes on along the minus strand of MU227248.1, from coordinate 2,180,009 downwards.
ATGATTGATGGAGGCTGCCACGTCATCAGCATGCTGACATCATCAGTCAATCCTAGTCAACTTGGTCAATCCAACTTTGACCAATCATAACTTTTACGTCCGAACTCTAATTTTGACAAATAGAATATTGTTGGAATCATCTCGAAAAGACCTTCACAATGATGCTAACTTTGACCAATTTTTGTAAAGGTCAAATTTTTACCTTTTTGACAACCTTTGTATCTAGTTTGACCAAACTTTGACCGGTCACAACTTGAGCATACAGACTCCGTTTTGCTTCGTTCAAGTTGCATTGGAATCAGGGTGCTGAGATCTTTCTAATGGTGTAGATTCTAGAGAGAAATGAGACACTTCAATTTTCACTAAAAATATCCACCAGATCAATAGATGACACTAAAAATGGAGCTATAGAACTCAAGTTATGATAAAAAGAGTGAATGTCTATCTAAAAGCATATGAAGGGAAATTTGAATTTAACCTAGGTAAACCCTAAAAAAACCGTAAAATCCTAACAAAAACCCTAATTTCTAGATATAAACAAAGGAAGAGAGAACATACCTCCTCATTCTTACCATTTTCAAAATTTAGGAGAGAAAGCAGGATGTCAATCAGAGAAGAACTTCAGGCGACACAAATGGAGCTCCTGAGACAGTGCATGGCCATAGGACAGCCGCTTCCCGAGGTAAGTTCACTATTTTTGAAATCTATAATCTCAATTTCTTGTTTTGATAGGAAAGGTCGACCCTGACCCATAAAGGTTAACCTTGACCCAGTTATGTCTACCTTGACCCTTTAAGGTTGACATGAACTGAGAAGGTCCAGACCCTCCCCTGGAGTAAGGTTGATCTCAACCCATAAAGGTCAACCTCGACCCAAGAAGGTCAACCTTGACCTAGGAAGGTTAACCTCGACCTAACAGAGGTCAACCTTGACCTAGTAAAGTTGGATGTACAATTTAGTGATTGCAAAGTTTTGATATGATGTTGCTTTGTGCTTACAGGACCTGGTTCATCTCCGAGAGCACCCCTTTGGAGGGCCACTATTGTTGATCAGAGAGAAGTTGTCTGAGCTAGATGAGGATGAGACATAGCTACCAAGCCATGATATCTGCTCTTATAGAGAGGTTGAATGAGGACACATGTTCCTTTCATCTTCCCTCAGGAAAGATCACAGTGACATTGGAGGATGTATATAGGATCCTACGACTTCCAATTTGGGGTGAGCCCATTAGACCAACATTACAGCGGTGTTTCAAGGATATTCATGCAAATGCAGAGTATTGCATAGGACGGGTTCCAGAGATGCAAACCCGAGAAGACCATATCACCCTATTAGCTATACTGGTAGGTCCGACACCCTTGGTACGAAGGGTTATGCTGTGTATACTTTCTTTGGTTATAGTACCCATCACAAAGGGTACAATCTTTTTAGCACCTTTTACCCATCTCATACGCAGGATGGAGAGTGATAGGACCATCTTCACGTAGGGATGCAACATGCTATCCCATCTATATCATGAGTTATGTCAGTTGGTGAGATATCGGTAAGAGAGTCTCACAGTATGCACACTATTACAGATTTTTTTATTTGAGCATTTCACATGTACACGACCATAGGGTTATTCGGTGATGGTAGATGCAGGCACACCTAGAGCCTTTTCTTATCCACTAGGAATTGCCTGGTAGTATGGAGATATCCAAAACTGGAGGGTATGTCTAGACTGTATACCAGGCACAGATGTGATATGGAGACCATACTATTGCATGACAAAATGGCCAGATACATGACATTATATGAGACACTCCCTATACCATAAGCTGGTAGAGGGTCATCCCAGTCACTAGTAATGTCATATTACTATGATAGAGTGATGAGACAGTTTGGTCTTGTAAAGGGGGTCCCCAGAGCAGTACCTCAGTATGCACATCTGACAAGATATTACCAGAGACCCGATGCTATACGTCAGCCATTAGTAGAAGAAATTATAGATAGTGATACAGATGAGAGAGGGGATATAGAGGTAGCCCATGATGTGGCCCAGGCAGGCATTAGTAGGTATTACATCAGATACTAGAGTCTGGAAGGAACCCACCCCATCTTCCCTGATGACTATCTCACAAGTGATCTAGGCCTTTCAGAGAGGACACACTGAGATAGTGACATACCAGAGGGGGAGGAGGAGAAGGATCACAAAGATGAGGAGGATCCCACCTCTAAGGGAGATCCCATGGAGGAGGAGAGAGTAGACAAGATGCCCCCAATGGATAGTAAGGATGTGGATGAGCATATTGTTCATGCAACACCACTGAGATAACAATAACCTCCACATGCCCATACAGAGACACCACCTCTGAGACCTAGACATGGTGAGTGTGGAGAGAGTAGTCACTCCATGTCTCCACCATCTAGACCCTTTATTTATACCCAGGAGGTAGATCCAGGTATGTAACATATATTTTATTGAAATATTTTACTTAATATTTGAAGAAAAAGTACTAACAGATAAATGTATTTTAATTCTACAGCTAGTGTAGTGGAGTGAAGGAGCTTTGTATCTAAGTTCCTAAAGGATACATGCCTTTCCTACCGACTAACAGCTAGTGAGCAAGAGTTCCCCATTGGTCACAGAGATCCTGGCAGGCATGTTGACATCTTTCCTTGTGTCCAGTGAGAGCTGAGGTTATGTAGAGAGAGAGAGAGAGGTTGATGGCTAACCTATAGAGATCATAGGAGTGTGTATATGATCTTAGCATGTCAAGGAGACACTCATGGAATACCATATAGAGATCTGCATCTTCACATCAAAGATCAAAGAGATTTGGGATCCATCGACCATCAGAGCATAGAGATAGAGAGAGTGATAGATAGGGCATTGCGCCACATATGTATCGAAATCAAAAAAAGAACAAAATTATATATGGATGAGAAACTCTCTTTGCTAGTTAATTTTGTGTTTTGATTACTATATTTTCACCAATAACATAAAACTTAACAGAAAGAAAGAACGTGTATAAATGTATTCAAATGTAATCCGCTAAAATCATATAACCTATAAAACAAACATAACTATTTTATAAGGAATACATAAATAAACAAGAAAGGAATAATGTACTAAGGATAATAACATTTTATATTTATAATATTGATAGGTTCCTTAAGAGGCACACCATCCATATCAGCAATTTTATAATCACCTGAACCAAAGTGTTCAATTACAATAAAAGGTCCAAGCCAATTAGGGATAAGCTTACCTTTTTCACCAGGTAAAGAATTCCCATTTATTTGATTCTCATATAGCACTAAATCACCAACTGAAAATGATCATTCAATTACCTTATTATTATATTTCTTTTGAAGTGATTTATGATAAGCTTTTATATGTTCCAAAGCATTTATTCATTGTTCATCCAACATTTCTAATTCTTGTAATCATTTTTCTCGAAATGTATCTTTGTCAATTATCCTATGAAATGAAACATGTAAAGAAGTTATTTCCAATTCCAAAGGCATAATTGTTAGTAATAACTAAGAGGGGGGTGAATTAGTGGCTTCAAATTTATCCTTCAAACTTAACCACCAATCTATAAATATTAGATTATTATGTCCCTACAAGATGCATGCCATGAAATACTAATAATGATTAACTGTTTGTCAGTTTTCTTTGTAAATCCTTACTCTTTCTTAATTACCGATAAGCAGTATAACTATTTATCGAAACTCAGTAAATAAGAAGAGTATACCAATCAATCTAGAGTTAGCTATGTAAGATGCAAGACAGTAAAGAAATGAATCATACACACATAACACATGAATTTTTAATGTGGAAACCTTGTTAAGGGGAAAACCACTGGGACAGGTACCCAAAATTTTCACTCTTCTAAAGTGAGCCCTGTTAGGAGCCAACCCTATTAAAGGTTACAAACACAATGTTAAGTGTGACCTTGTTAGAGGATTTTATACATAGAGGTTGTGACTTAGTATCAAGCATCTATTTCTACCATCCTTGAATCAGCCTCCTTCTTAGACTGTCAATAGGTTTTGGGCAAGTTTTCATGAATCAACCTTTTTGGCACTCCTTGAGATGTACCTCAATATATAGAAGACTCTTAAGTCTTTCTCGGATAAGAGACTTGATGCTTCAATGGTTAAACTAAAACACTATGACCTATTCATATTGCAACTTGAATTGCAGATTTTTAGATCTATTTAAGTACATTACCTCTCTGAGCAACGTATCAATTCAATCCTTGTGCTCCATACTTTTCTTCTCTATGATGTTGTGCTCACTGTTCGTTGGTGTCTACAGAATTCCTTAGCTCTTCCTTTAGCTTGTTTGATCAGCACTGCATGAAGTTGTTCTTCTTTAGTTTCTCCTCAGTATCCTCTTTTTATTCACTCCCCTTAATCCCATTCGTAAATGAACTAAGCTTGTCTCTTATATAGACATAATATTCATCATTTCTTAGCTCTTGATTCTTGGTGTGATAAGCAATCCAGCCAATTAGATTTAAAGCATAACTCCTGATTTGTCTCATAGATATCTTCTTTCCAACTGTACAAATCATCTTTAAATCAATCACTTATCTTTGGTCAAATAAAACAAAGTAGACAACCAGTTAAGTCTATATTTAGCTCTGCCATCTAGATATTTTGTCATTTTCTGAACTCTCTATTCTATTGGTCACCACTACAGTTAGTCGTCAGTAACAACTGATTGATCCATAAATGAGACTCCAGTTAGCTTCGTGATCTCCATCAGTCAGGCAACTCTATATCTCTAGTTGTCTAGCAACCTTCTGACTTTGCTCATCGGGTATTCTATAGTTTTGCTTCATCGGGAAACACTATGCTTCTGATCGTCGGGTATCACTGTGACTGTTCTTCTTTTCTTTGTCCGTCGGTGTGCACTCCGTCAATTTCTTTTGTCACTTAGTGAATACTTGACTTTTATGTATTGCTGAAAGCATAACTTTGGTTCCTTTGGTTCTCTGAAGTCTTTGTCATTATTTACATGACCGTATAGATGATATCAAGTTGACATCAATGACAATATAGTCCATTAACTAATTTAATGACCTACATTATCTTTCAACTTAACATTATCAAACATTCAATAATTTATATGTCATCAATCTCTCCCTTTGGCATTGATGGCAACATACTATATTATCACACTATACCATTTCTAATAAAATATGAAATACAACAGTTGAGATTCATCAAAGTACCAATCTTTTGTTCTGTTAACCGATAAATGTTTAACCATTGGCAAGCTCTGTTTTAGCTTAGATTTGATTCTTGCATCTTTCTGTCTTTTGATGTGTTGTGTTCTCTCCTTGTGTTAATTTCTCTCCCTTGACTATTCTTCTCTTTTGATGTCTTTTCTCTTGTCAGCAACTCTCCCTTTCTATAATCTTTCCATACAATTTCTCTCCCTAAGGATATAATCTCTCCCTATTGGAGAAATGTGATAATGGATAATCTCTCTCCTTTTCCAGAAAGATGTGATAATATGGATAATATCTATCCCTTTGACAATAATGCCAAACAAATATCTACCATTAATGTCAAGCAATTGTTTCTTTCCATCCATAATATATTCCTTGAATTTCCCTTATCCATCAGCAATACAACAATATGCTCTAGTGCTCGGTGTTGATATATACCTGTCTATATATAGATGTATCCTTGAATTTCATCTCTTTGCTTGCATCAACATTAAGGATATTCTGATAATATGTAGGTTGGTGCAGCCTTCTAGTCATTTTACTAACTGGTAGACAAGGGTTTGACCCCTAGTCTCTTTCTCAAGTATTCAAATGTATCCTTGAGTAGTGGCTTGGTGAAGATATCAGCCAATTGTTCTTTGTATTGCACATCCTCAAGTGTCACCTCCTTTGCTTGAACTTGTTCTCTCAAATAATGATACTTGATGGCAATGTGTTTAGTCTTAGCATGCATGACTGGATTCTTGGAAATGTTTATTGAACTGGTGTTATCACAATAGATAATTACTGGGTCTAGGATCTTCATATGCATACCTTCTAGTAACTGTTTGATCCATGCAATATTTGAGAAATTTGCAGTAGTAGCAACATACTTTGCTTCTACAGTAGACTGAGAGATGCATCCTTACTTTTTTCTAATCCATGTGACAAGTCTGTCACCCATAAAGAATGCTCCTCCAGCCGTGCTCTTCCGGTCATCAAGATTTCTAGACCAATCAGCGTCGGTAAACACCTTAATTTCAAATTTTCCTTCTCTTCTATACCATAAGCCATATTCCTTAGTATTATTCAGATATCTTAAAATTACTTTCACAACAGTCATATGTGATTCCCTGTGGTTAGTAGAAAATATAGCAACAATTCCTACTACATGTGCAATATCTGGTCTAGTGTGTACAACATACATAAGTTTTCCAATCATTGATCTGTACAAAGTCTGATTTACCTCTGATGTCTTGTCCTCCTTTTTCAACTTACATCTAGTAGCCATCGGTGTTCCAACTGGTTTGAAATCTTCTATCTTGAATATTTTCAGGACCTCTTTAATGTATTTGGACTGTGTAATGAAAATACCTTCACATTGTTGCATGATTTGTAGACCAAGAAAGAACTTGATCTCACCAAACATAGACATCTCAAACTCTTTGCTCATCTCATTAGCAAATGATTTTCATAGCATATCATTGCCTCCAAATATGATGTCATCAACAAATATTTCAACAATCAAAGTGTTAGCATCAGTATGTTCCTTCAAATTAAGATTATTATTTTTACTAGTCCTTACAAATCCAATACTTATAAGATAGGAATGAAGTCATTCATACCAGGCTCTAGGAGATTGTTTGAATCCATACAAGGCTTTATGAAGTCTAAATACCATGTTTCTCTTGTCTGGATCTACAAACCCTTCTGGTTTCTCAATATATACCTCTTCTTCAAGTATTCCATTTAGGAATGTTGACTTGACATCCATCTGATATACCTTCAATCCTTTGAATGTAGCATAATAAAGTAGTATTCTTACACCTTCTAGCCTAGCAACGGGTGAAAAGTTCTCTCCATAGTCAATACCTTCCTCTTGTGCATACCCCTTGCATACTAGTCTTGCTTCATTTCTTGTGACTTCTCCATTCTCATCCAGCTTGTTCCTGACTATCCATTTAGTACCAATGACATTCTTGTCATCTGGTCTTGGAACAAGTGACCATGTATTATTCTTCTCAATCTGCTCAATCTCATCACTCATAGCACTTATCCATTCTTCATTATCAAGTGCAGCATTGACATATTTTGGTTCAAACTCACAAATTAATCAACTTGTGTTTAGAGACTTGCTTCTTGTTCTTGTACCAGCTTTCTTATCTCCTATGATTTGGATCTCTGGATGGTTCCTTCTTACATATCTGGAAAGAACTAGTTTAGCTCTTTGTCTATCATCTTGATCATCATTTTGTTGTTCATTTTGTTCTTCATCACTCTGTACATTATTTTGATTATTATCCTGACCCTAAGTATTTGCATCCTGAGCATCGGTTACAACAATCTGTTGCTCGGGAATTAAGCACTTTTTCTCAAGCAGAGTGTTGGGTTCTTCACAATATACAAACTTGTTATAGTCCTCTAGTTCTTTTGTGCTTTCCAACTCATTCTTTTCTGCAAATTCATCTATCTTCACATTTGCACTTTCAACAATTTTGTTAGAAGCTTTAATAAGACATTTACAAGCCTTGCTTTTGGTGGAATACCCTAGAAAGACACCTTCATCACTCTTGGCATCAATATTTCCATTTCTATCATCCTTTAAGATATAACATTAACTACCAAAGATTTTGAAGTAACTTACATTGGGTGTTTTACCATACCATACCTCATAGGGTGTCTTCTTTGTGTCCTTCAAATTTACTCTCTTTAATGTGTAGACAATAGTGCTGACACCTTCCCTCTAGAAGATTTGGGTGATGCCTTTCTCTATCATCAGCATTCTAGCACAATCAACTATGGATCTGTTCCTTCTCTTAGCAATCTCATTTTGCTGTGGTGTTCTTGGTGCATAAACCTGTCTTTTTATACCATGCTCATGGTAGAAATTAGTGAATTCATCTTATATAAACTCTCCTCCTCTATCTGATCTCAAGCATTTCAAATCCTTACCACTTTATTTTTATACCATAGCCTTATACCATTTAAACATCTTGAATGCTTCAGATTTATCTTTTAGAAACATAACTGTCATCATTCTAGAGTAATCATCAACAAATAGAGTAAAATATCTATCTCCATAATAACTCTTTGTCTTCATTGGTCCACATAGATCAGTATGGACTAATTCTAGAATATCATCAGATGTATGGGTTTTACTTTTGAAACTAGACTTTGTCATCTTACCTTTTTGACAATTCTTGCACATAATGTTGTCAAGCTTTGACATCGTCGGAAAGCCTCTTAAATTTCTCCTTCTGCTTATTTTCATCATGTTGTCAAAATTCACATGACAGAATCTTTTGTGCCACAACCATATGTCTTCATTTCTAGTCATTAAGCAAGTGGTGTTAGTATCATTCAGATAGAATAAGTTACCCTTTGTCTGTTCACCGGTACCAATCAATCTTCCTGATTCATTGAAGATATTTTCCTTCTTATTCTCAAATGTTACTTTGTGACCTGAATTATTCAGCTGAGAAACACTCAATAGATTATAATTCAATACTTTTACCCAATAAGCATTTTCACATTTAATTAGGTTATTCAACATTATATTTCCTTTACCTTCAAATGGACAAGGTGTATCATTACCCATTCTTACTATACCACCATTATAATACTCAAAAGTGTTAAACTTGTCTTTGTCACTGGTCATGTGGTGAGTGTCGCCACTATCTATAATCTAGATGTCATTCTTTCTAACCTTAGATATGAGTGCAGTTTCTACATACCTTTCATCTTCATCTGAATCATCTTTCACATCCACAAACACCATCTCGATGTCTTCATTAGGTTCGGTGTCAGTGTCTTCATCTTTGCAAGTAGCTAGGTAGTTGGATTTCTTTCCTTTGTCCTTGTAGTCTTGGGTATCTCTTCTTTTTGATTGTCGGTAACTTCTGTAATCTTTGTTATCACCTCTGTCAGATTTCTTCTCAAAAGATCTATCATTAACTTTGTCATCTTTTCTCCTGTTGAGACATCTTGCAGGAAAGTGTCCAATCTCTTTACAATTAAAGCATACATGTGGTAACTTGCCTTTGTATTTACCTTTGCCTATCTGCATTCTTCTAGCCATAAGTGCTTCTATTTCATCTAGATCTTCTTCTTCACTTTCACTATCACTATCTCTTCTAGATGTATGTCGATGACTTGATTTTCTTATTCTCATAGAAGATTTAAATGCAGACTCTAAGTTTGGTAAGACACTATTATCAAAGTTATTCATCTCAAATGAAATCAGTCTACCAATTAAACTATCAAGAGTAATTACGTTGTTTGCTACTACTCTCATTTCTTGAATGGCAGAAACTCTAATAGCATATACATGCAATAAGGTTCTTAAGATTTTACTTACCACTGTCTCCTCTTCAAGTGTACCTCCAACTCCTCGTATAGCGTTGACTACTTCTTTGATTCTTGTGCTATACTATGTGATGTTTTCTCCTTCTTTCATTCTGAGATCATCAAACTTTCCTCTAAGGTTTTATGCCTTGGCTCTCAGAACATTTGTATCACCTCCATGTACAAGCTTCAGTTTGTCCCACATCTTCTTTGCAATTTTGCAATCTTTGACATCTTTAAATTTGGCATTCGAGAGTGAGGAAGAAATCTCTATAACCATGCAGTTATGCTCATGCTTCTCTCTCAATTGATCTACTATTAATACTCCTATGGGCAACACATATTTAGTATCTAGGAATTGAGTAACATCATTACAAATACCTGATAAGTGGAGTCTTATCCTGCTTTTCCATGAAGAAAAATTATCTTTGTTCAACTTGGGCACATCTCATCTGTTCATCTTGTGATCTTAACTTAGGTCTTGAAACCTTTCTTCTAAGCACACAAGCTCTAATACCAATTGTTAGTAATAACTGAGAGGGGGGGGGGGGGGNAATTGTTAGTAATAACTGAGAGGGGGGGGGGGGTGAATTAGTGGCTTCAAATTTATCCTTCAAACTTAACCACCAATCTATAAATCTTAGATTATTATGTCCCTACAAGATGCATGCCATGAAATACTAATAATGATTAACTGTCTGTCAATTTTCTCTGTCAATCCTTACTCTTTCTTGATTACCAATAAGTAGTATAACTATTTACCAAAACTCAGTAAATAAGCAGAGTATACCGATCAATCTAGAGTTAGCTATGTAAGATGCAAGACAATAAAGAAATGAATCATACACACATAACACAAGAATTTTTAATGTGGAAACCCTGTTAAGAGGAAAACCACTAGGAATGGTACCCCAAATTTTCACTCTTCTGAAGTGATCCCTGTTAGGAGCCAACCTTGTTAAAGGTTACAAACACACTATTAAGTGTGACATTGTTAGAGGAATTTATACATAGAGGTTGTCACTTAGTATCGGGCATCTATTGCTACCATCCTTGAATCAGCCTCCTTCTTAGACTATCAATAGGTATCAGGAAATTCCAATGCTACTTTCATGAATCAACCTTTTTGGCACTCCTTGAGATGTACCTCAATATATAGAAGGTTGTTAAGTCCTTCTTAGTTAAGAGACTTGATGCTTCAATGGTTAAACTAAAACACTATGACCTGTTCATATTGCAACTTGAATTGCAGATTTTCAGATTTATTTAAGTACATTACCTCTCTAACCAATGTATCAATTCAATCCTTATGCTCCATACTTTTCTGCTCTATGATGTTGTGCTCACTATTCATCGGTGTCTGCAGAATTCCTTAGCTCTTCCTTCAGCTTGTTTGATCAACACTCCATGAAGTTTTTCTTCATCATTTTCTCTTCAGCATCCTCTTTTTATTCACTCCCCTTAATCCCATTCGTAAATGAATTAAGCTTGTCTCTTATATAGACATAATATTCATCGTTTCTTGGTTCTTGATTCTTGGCATGATAAATAATCCAACCAATTATATTTAAAGCATAACTCCTGATTTATCTCGTAGATATCTTCTTGCCAACTGTACAAATCATCTTTAAATTAATCACTTATCACTGGTCAAATAAAACAAAGTAGACAACCAATTAAGTCTATATTTAGCTTTGCCAGCTAGATATTTTGTCATTTTCTGAACTCTTTGTTCTTTCAGTCACCACTGCAGTTAGTCATCGGTGACAACTGACTGATCCGTCAGTGAGACTCTAGTTAGCTTCATGATCTCCATCTATCAGGTAACTCTGTATCTTTGGTCGTCGGGCAACGTTCTGACTTTTCTCATTGGGTATTCTGTAGTTTTTCTTCATCAGACAACACTATACTTCTGATCGTCAGGTATCACTGTGACTATTCTTCTATGCTCTATCCATCGGTGTGCGCTCCATCGGTGTTGTTTGTCACTTAGTGAATACTTGACTTTTATGTATTGCTGAAAGCATAACTTTGGTTCCTTTGGTTCTCTGAAGTCTTTGTCATTATTTACATGACTGTATAGATAATATCAAGTTGACATCAATGACAATATAGTCCATTAACTAATTTAATGACCTGCATTATCTTTCAACTTAAAATTATCAAACATTCAATTAGTTATATGTCATCAATAATAGCATCTATACTGAAGACAATATTATGAGAAGAAGTACCCGTGGTAGTATGAACACTAGTCCTATAAGCCCATAAAGCATAGGTAAGTTGGGTATGCCAATCTTTCACATGTTTATTAACTGTTTTCTTCAGAATTTGTTCAATGACCTTATTTGATGCTTCAGCTTGACCATTAGATTGAGGATAATAGGGATTCAAAAATCTATGTTGAATTTGATATTTCTCCAAGAATTTCGTGACATCTTTATTCTTGAAAGAGGTACCATAATCTGAAACTATCATTGAAGTAATATACCAAATCATGTTATAATATTGTTAAGAATGAAATCACAAATAACATCTGCAATAGTTGAATGGAGAGGGACAACTTCCACCCACTTCGTAAAGTAATCTATAGCTGTTAGGATGTATGTATGTCCTTGAGAAGAAGGCGGTGAGATTTTTCCAATAATATAAAAAACCCAAATATTAAAAGACCATGGAGCCACTTGATTACAAAGCTCATGAGCAGGAGCATGAATCAAATTACCATGTTGCTGACATTGAGGACACTTCTTAACAAACATGAAAGAATATTGTTCCATTTTTTGCCAATAATATCCCATTCTAAGAAGTTTATTAACTAAAGATTTTCCACCAACGTGTCCCCCACAAGAACCAGAATGAGCTTCTACCAAAGCTATCAGAATTTTAGTTCTACCAAGACATCTTAATAGTATCTCTTAAAATTATATAACATGTTGCAAGATTCCTAATACAATTACGCATGTTCCTTGTTTCTGATTTAGGAAAAGTACCATCTTTCAAAAAATGAAAGATATGAGAATACCACTCATCGAAATGAAAATTGAAACAATCAAAGGTAACCTCATTGGAAATTGCAAGGTTTTTTAGAGTATGTATAGTAAATTGAAATTCTTCATTATTATTCTCAAGACAAACCAAATAAGCTGCACTTTACATGGCATTCACATTTCTATTATCTTTCCAAGGTAAAGTTTGAATCGTATAAGAAGAGAATTGTGAAAGAATATCAAGAGACAAGTCTCTATATTGTGTCATTTTATCATTCTTAGTCTGATAACCTCCTTTAATTTTTTTCCACAATCAATTGCGAATCTCCATAAATTTCCAAGTTCTTAATCTTAAGGGATGAAGCTGCTTGTAAGCCAGCTATAAGAGCTTCATACTCTGCAATATTGTTAGTACAAGGAAAATTCAATTTATATGACATAGGGATCAGTTTTTTTGTAGGAGGGATTAAGATAATGCCAACACTAGAACTTGTCTTACATCTAGATCTGTCAAAATATAATTCCCAAACATCATCCTGTTTAATAGCTAGAATGTTCTCATCAAGAATTTCTATTGAAGTAAAACATGTATCAAAATGAGGACAAGGAGCTTCGGCCAAATAATCTATTAAAGATTGTCCTTTAATTAACTTTTTAGAAATGAAATTAGGATCAAATTTTGTAAGTAACACCACCCACTTTTCAAGATGGCCAGAGAGATCAGTCTTTGAGAAAAGATGTTTCAAAGGATCAAATTTAACAATCACATTGACTTCAACATTTAATAGATAATGTCAGAGTTTTTGACAATCATAAACTAAAGCTAAGAATTTTTTTTCCAATTCTGTATATCTTGTTTCTTAATAAAGTAAAGTTTGACTAATGTAGTACATAGGTCTTTCCTTACCTTCACTATCATGCTGAGTGAACAACACACTCACCGCATTCAGAGTGACTGAAGTATACAAATAAAAGGGTATATCAAATTGAGAAGGTTGCAAAATAGAAGGATTGGCGAGATACTCCTTAAATTACTCAAAGGAATTTTTACATTCCTCATCCCAAGAGAAAGTGGTATCCTTTCTAAGAAAGGAAGTAAAAGGAACAATTCTATCAGCTAAGTTGGAAACAAAGCGACGAATGGCTTGAATTTTTCCTTGTATACTTTGTAACTGAGAAATGTTCTTAGGAGGAGGCATATTAACAATAACATCAATCTTTTGAGTATCGACCTCTATGCATCTCTTAGAAATTATAAACCCCAATAATTTACCGGAATCAACTACAAAGGCGCATTTCTTAGGATTCAATCTCATATTGTAACTTCTAATCCTTTCAAATATTTGTCATAAAATACTAGCATGATCTCCTCTTTGTATAGATTTTGCCAAGATATCATCCACATAATCCTCAAGAATCTTATGAATTTAATCATGAAAAATCAAAGTCATGGCTCACTGATAAGTGGCTCCCGCATTTCTTAATCCAAAAGGCATCATGATTCATGACCCAACAAAATGTTCCCCAAGGTGTTATAAATGCGGTCTTAAGTTGATATTTAGGAGGAATAAAGATTTGATTATAGCCCGAAAAGTCATCCATAAAAGATAATAGAGCATGACCCACTATTGAATCCATAATCATATCAATATTAGGTAATGAGAAATCAGCTTTTAAGGATACCTTATTTAAATATTGAAAGTCAGTACACATTCTTATCTTAATTTATCCTTTTGAAACAGCCATAATGTTTGAAATCCAATATAAGTAATCAATAGAGTGGATGAATCCAACACCCAATAGTTTTTCAATTTCAGCTTTGATTAATAAGGCAAAATTCCTGGATTTATCTTTCAGATTTTCTGCTTCACAGGTTTAGCATTTGGTTTGAGAACAATATTGTGAGTAACAATCTTAGGATCTATAACCAGCATATCCAAATATGTCCAAGAAAAAATATCCTTGTATTCAAGTAAAAGGGAAACCAACTAATCATGTTCATCTTGATTCAAACACTTCCCAATTTTTATCATTTTCTCATAGTCATTTCATCCACTTGAACCTCAATAGTCTTAGTTATTAGAAAATTACTTTGTATTAGAGAATCCATTGGTAAAGGAGAAATATCCAGTTCATCATGTTCTCCAAAATAAGCTTATGTGTTTAGAAAATAGGGATTCCTTCTTTTGTGACAAAACATAGGTAGATCCTCATAAGCTCCTACAAAATCTGCTAAGGCTTCATCTCCGGGGAGAAAATCCAAGATTTGTTTTTGATCCACGTCGAGGAAGAGTGGGTTAACCAACTTCAAATGTCCACCACAAATATGATTAACATTGAGAGGGAAATTCGATGGTTTTTTTTAAGGATTGAACCCCAATCCATATTTATAATCATAAATTTTATTGTCCAAAGGTACTTGTATACCTTGTTCGTATTTACCACATCCTTTCCCATTAAATCATGATTTCTTGAGAAGATGATAACTAGAACCATATCTATCTGTCGTATCAGATTCATCTGCATGTAGCATATACATCAATTTTTTATAAATGAACCTAACCTTGCAATGAAGAGTAGAAGGAACTGCATGCATAGTATGTAACCAAGGTCTTCCTAAAAGAAGGTTATAATTGATAGGTCCCAACATAACATGAATAGGTGTATTAATAATATCCAGACCAAATTTAACATGTAGTGTAATAATTCCCAAACTTCTCTTTGCAATATTATAAAATCCACAAATAGGGACATTATCAGGTTGAATAGTTGTAAGATCAGCCTTAATTTATTTAAGCATATCCATGCTACAAACATTAAGCCCATATCCATTATCAATTAATGTTCTGTGAATGATACTCAGATTAATAGAAACAGCAACCATAAGAGCATCATATTGATTATGCACCTCAACAGAAGGCAAAGCATCATCGATAAACACAATAGGAGGTACAGAAGGCATATTATGCATGCATTCCAAAAAGGAATTAATATTCTCTTGGTTAGGAGGTGAAGCGGGAAGGGTAGATAAAGCCTTTTGCAATGCCTCATATGTCAGAGAAGTTTGAAGAAATTCCCATAAAGATATCTTAGCGGGATTAGCACGTAATTGTTTAACTAATTCATACTCCTTAAAGAAAGATGGAAACCTAGGTTCTTGAGGAAGCATAGGTTGAAAAGGAGGTAAGGAACCTGGAATAGTGGGCTAAGCATTATTCCGTGTGCAATAAGCATGAGAAATGGAATCTATGTTATCAAAAAAATCCAAAGGTTCTCTAGGTTTACCCTTAATTTTTATTTGAGGACATCCTTTCACTGTCAACAAAGGCTTAGGATATAACATTCTAGGTGCATCAGTGTTGTAAATAGTGGAACATGAAGGTAACCATGCACACACCCTATGGTAAAGGTCAATTGAAAAGATTGTGGAGCAGGATGAAATAAGAATAGGATCGATGGAGATCATGTTAGAACAATTTTCATACTCACTACCATGTACCTCATTAGGGGATCTATCCTCTTTTGAAATAATATCCTCATCAAAGTACATTCAAAACAAAAATCATACATGTTGAACACAAAGTAGCACTATAAGTATGAAGAATGTAAATGTTTTTGTATTTTTAAAGAAATTTTATGGTTTTTATTTTTGAAATATAAATTCAAGAGAATAAAAGAAATCTACTTTTATATGCATGTAAGACCTAACATAAAATGCAAATCTAACACCAAAAAGAGAGAGTTGTCTATCGCGGGTTTGCCAAAATGTAGACTGTGAAAATGAAGATCTTTAGATAGGGTTTTGAACAATGGAGATTTGCACATAAAAGATACCCTATGTCTCTATCAACCAATTACATTTAATTGTAATAATAAGGAATATAAATCTAGAAATGTTTGCAAAGAATATTGGAATAAAATACATACCTCATAATAGACCAGATTTGGAAAAGCCTATTTTATGGTGTCTGTATCAAGTTTCTAGAAATTTTGCAATAGGATTAGGAACAGAAACACAAAGATGAAGAAAACCCAGAAATATTTTCCTTTTCTGAGCCAGCCTGACCTTGACCCAAATACGGGGGCACAATTGTGCCCCTTTATGTCGACCTTGACCTACACTACTCCGACAGAAATTATGTTCACGGATCCTGAAAGTTTGTTGAAATGGGTATCCAAATCTGCTCTACAACTCCCAACTGTAGATATCTAAAAATGGTGTTTTGGAGTGGCTATATAGGGTTTTGCCTTAGTCAAACCCCCATTTTGGTGGTTTCCAGCTCCACGAATAGCTGGATGTAATAGAATATGTGTGTGTGTTGCTCTTAGGAAAAGTTTTAAATGTGCAATGCCAAGATCTAATCCTCTAGATTGAAACCATAGCATGAATTCTAATGAGAGAGAAATGCAAAGATTTTAATATGATAAAGAAAGTATACCAAGCTCCCAAGGCTAAAGTACTCCTACCAAACTCACAATTCGTAGTTGCTACCCCATGTTTGTATCTTTTGAATACTTGAATGTTGAAAATGGTAGATCAAAGAAGAAGGAAGGATGGAAGAATGCTTTCTTGATCCAATTAATGTCCATAATAAATTTTCCACAAAATTCTTTCTTGCATCATCTCGTCATCATGTCATGATCGTGTCCATCGTGTCCTTATTTTTTTCCTTTTTAAATGAAGGCAAAAGAGAGTGCTTATATAGAGATTTCAAGGTAAGCCTGCTAGGGCAATGTGAGGGACCCTTAATTCAAAATTCAGCTTGAATCATTGTCCAATCACAATAACCAACTAAGGAGGAGACCTATTAATTAAATTTCTGATAAAAACCCTTTTGCATTTAGATCTGGGGGCCAATTTTGAATTGCAGGCCCCGCTATGATCCAAATTTGAAAGCAGGAACCAAAACTTGATAGAGGTCAAGGTCAACCTTGACCTTGACCTAGGTCAAGGTTGACCTTGACCTTGACCTAGGTCAGGGTGGACCTTGACCCTGACCTGAGGTTTCAGGCCAGTCAATCTAGAGGGATAGTGCAGTCCCCAGGTCGGCCAGAGACCTAGGGTGATGGGAAAACTTAATAGAGTGCTGGAAAAGGGCATATGGACCTAGAAGAAATGTGATGAAGGCTAGGAGGACCAGTACATAGGTCCTACCTAGAAAATATATTCATGGAGAATAAAATCAAGGAGAATCCTTGGGATCCTAAGCCTAATTTCACCTAGAAATGAAGAATTACCAAGTGCAAATACATCCTAAATGAAAATCTATCATGTAAATGCACTAAAAGAGGGTGCTAAACCTACCAAAATGGACATTCAACATTCCTATTATATTCAACATTCCTCTTTTCATAATGATCTCCTTGTCTCTTTATACAGACATGATTTCACCATTCCATCTCCTTGTCTTTCTTGTTCTTGACGTAGATTGCTTCTTAATCTGCAAATTTCACCATGCATTGCTTTAATCTTTAAAGCTTTGCTTTAGTTTTATTCTGTAGATTTCTCTTTGACAACTATGAATAAAACTATGTTTAAATCTTCTTCTTATCCTTAGTTCAACTGGTTGATGAAAATAAAGCAATAAATCAGTTAACTCTAAATATAGCTCCTGCCAGATAAGTAGTTTTGTCATTTTTTAACTCTAGTTGATTTCGGTCATCAACTCTTAGTTTTCTTGGTAACACTTGCTCGAGTACCACTAATCTCGGGTACTTCTAATCTTGGGTAACACTGTATCTCTTGGGTAACATTGTTCGTCGGTGTTGTGTATCCGTTAGGAAACACAGTGAAATACTTAGGGTTCATTGTTCTCGGGTAACCCTATCACTCGGTGTATACCTTTACCGACAACAAAAACTTTGTATCTTTAGATCTTCAAGTGTTGTGACAATATGCATATGATAAATCATAACATATTATGTTGACATCAATGGAAATACAATACATTAATTGATTTTATGTCTTACATTTAATTTCTACAGCTCAATGATCATCAACTTATCAACTTCAAACATTCAATCAGTTATAGTTCATCAAACCCTTGACTAGACAATAGTGCCCCAAGGTGCCCTTGTCTAGGCACTTTCAAATGTGCTTTTAATTAGCACTTTGTCACTTAATCTTTAGCACTTTTCTATCTTTAGTCTCTATTAGAGTCCAGTAGATAAAACTAAATCTATACAAAAGAGGATAAAATTTGTGTTTGGGGCTATATGGGGGTTCACCTTAATCAAACCCTAGATTGGGACTTAACTATATAGCCTTGATGAATTAAAATTGAAATCTGAACAAAATGCTTAAATGGAAGTGCTTAGTTGAAATAATTATACCTCTAATTAATAATACAATTTTCTTAGGATAAGTCCTCCATTTTTTGATTTTGTAACATAATAAATTATCATAAAATTCATCATGAAATCATAATTAAAATATATTGAAGATGCCTTGATGTATCTTGTTGCTCCTTGAATCAAATTTTCTCTTGAATTGGAATAGAAGCATAGAATTTGATGTGATAATTTGATAGGATGATGAAATAAGTTTGGATGGATGCATTATAAAGGGATTTCAAAGTAAAATTGCCTTTTGGCTGACTTGGAATTATCTTTTTTTGCATTGGCAATAGTTTTAGAAAGGGCATTCAATTGACATAATATCCTCCCAAAATTTCAGCCAAAAAACATCAATCAACATTGCCCCAAAGCATCATTGACAAGACAAAATTGGCTTAATTTTTTAGGGATGTGAGATCATAAGGTCTAAATGCAAAAAATGTAATCTTATGAAAATATATAATGTTTAGATGGGGGAAAATTTGCATTGAACTTTGAAATGACATACAACCCATATAAGGTTAAAATGAAATAAGATAAAAGGCATAAATAATGAAGTATTGATGTATTAAAGTGGAATAGGACTCATAATATTAATTTAAATAAAAAAAGGTCCTGTAATGAATAGAGGAATCAGAAATACTAAAATGGGTGCTAGGTGTGAATTTGGACACCCTAATTAAAGGTGTACAATTTATGATGCTAGAACTTTTAGTGTTTCCTCACATTTTTATAGTTCTTGTGAATATTATTATATGATCTCCACTTATTTATTTCTTTGCATTCCTCCTTTTCTACATTTTTTATTCATTATTTTTTCATGAATGTGAAGCATGATTACATTTTGCCATGTATTGATCTCACAATACCTCTTATATTGGTTAATTGGTTTCATTAAACGATCATAAACTATCATTTATTTATAAAATTGTCACGACAATCTAATTAGGGATTTTACACAATCTCCATTTCTAGTTATGATGGTTCGTTCAAGGATCCTAGACCATAGTTGTCACTGATTATATAATCTCTTTATAAACCTTACACCTATCTTGCATTTTATCTCCATAGGTTAGAGTGACACCTTATAAGTTATCTAGCTCTTTTATTTATAAATTATATTATTGGTATTGTTTTGTAGTTATTTTTTTATTCTCATCTCAGCCTTTAAATTAGAAGCTAAATGGAGAATTTTTATGTACGTAGATATTAAGATCAATATATAATACAATTGAGAACATGTGTCACATATACTCATATATTTTATTAGAGTGAACTATTAATCTACTTCATGGTGGTTACTTCTTTAGTTTGAAGTATGTGATTCATGGAAATTCACATGCAAATCAAAAGTGGAGAAAGTTTTCCAAATGTGAATATGACTCTAATTTTATCCCCCACTTATTTTGGAAACACTAAATTTCATCCTTAATACAATAGTTGAGAGTTCAAGCGGTATATTTATGCAAAAGAGTTAGCATTCTTTCTAAGCTTTAACTAAACCTAAGCTCCTTTTCCCATAAGATCTTTGATCTAACAATCAAAATTATTAATCCAAGTACCAGTTCAAGGTTGATTACATGAACATAAAAACATGGTAGAACAACTAAGAATAACTTGTTTCTCATTTTTAAAGTAAAATTTAATCAATGCACCAAATATAATTTAATCCAAACTATCCATTACTTATTTACTTCTATGCATAATATGAAAATAAGAATGCAACTATATTCCACAAAACAAAATCCCCAGATCATTTAGAACATTGCTTAATTAGGAATCAAGCATCTAGAAGAATCATTAAATCAACATCTACATGTATAAGGAAAGATACATATTCATACTATATTTTCTCAACATTTATTTCATCTTAATCAAATATCATTGAATTAGTACATAAGGCTTGGCTAAAATCAAAATAATTCTTAGATTCACCCACTTAATAGTAGGTGCTACATTTTTTTAAACATTTCCTAATCTAATTGGCACAAGTGAACATATTTTGTTAAAAAATGTGGCATATATTTTAGGGCCTCCAATGTGAATTTAAGGGTATTCAAAAGGCTCAAGGATATGAATGTGATGATCAACCACTCATGCAATTTGTATCGTTAGAAAAGCATAATTCATCTTTTAATTTGTCAAAAAATAGCTAATACAAATTCAATAACGATTTCTTGTTCAAATCATAAAAAAATATATTAGAACAAAATATTGTGTCCTCATTACACACATTTCTATGAGCATATATCCTTTTTTATATTTTAACTTATTTTCATTACTAATCTAAAATCAATTTATTTATCTTAATTGATTTGATCACCATTGTCTTGTTGAATACAATAGTATAAATATTTAATGGAGTGGTTTGATCATCTACAAAATTGCAACAATGAGAATTTCTTTGAAAATTTATCCCTATCAACTTATATTTCATATCTAATACTTTTGTTTTCTATTTCACTATATTTAATTTTGTGCATATAATTTCATTTAATTATTTTGAAGTAAATTTTTAATTTTTAGTTTGTCATTATATTGTTTTTTTAGTCACACGTCTCCTGTAATTTTTAAACAATTCTAATGATTAAATACGACCAGATGATTAATTCATAATTATAATGTTGTATACATGTCTGCTAAGATTTTTAAACAATTGAAATAATTAAATAAAATAATAATTCAAAAAATATTAAATATAAATTGAATACACCTCCAATCATATTTGCTTATTAAAATTTAAAATATAAAATATAAAATATAACATGATTTTGAATTCCATAAACATCCAAAATACTAAATAGACCTTGCCTGAATTGATATACCCATTTGTATAACACTTCAGATAAAACATTCGTTAAACACTTGTTAAGCCAATAGGCTTATTATGTGGAAGACTTCCACCAGATTGTTTCGATTTTCCAGTGGATGTCTTACATTGAAAAAAGAGAAAATCCTGTCGAGAAATGGTATGGAGTGATACGGTCAAAATGGGTTTGTTACATTCGAGCAAATGTAATTGGCAGAGATAAAGCCAATATCCATAACCCTAGCTAACGAAACATTATGCAAATTGTTGCTAAATGATGATTATCGATTTCCACTGCTCTCCTGAAATCCATCTAAACAGGGAACCTGGTTGGTTATAGCTGGATTGAGACAAATTTGAACATCCAGTGACTTCCTCCAACATAAATACTTACTGTTAGAAGTGTTCACGTTTGACATGGATCTCTCTAAATTATCCAACATTATATCAAAAAACTCTAGACAATATTGAAGAGAAAAGAATTGTCTTGGATTGAAAGCCCATCTACCCCATCTACCCCATCGATCAATAAGTTAAAAAACTTTTTGAGCCTCTACAATGCTCACTTTTAGATCCATTCTTCAAAGATCTATGGCTCCGTCATCCTTAGACCCCTCAAATGACATCAAGGTAAACATGCAAAATTGCGGCTCCATGGTTGCATTGCACATAAATTGAAGGTCATCGTAACCCAATCCTTCGGTCTTTATCTGAAGAGAGATTAGACAAAAGAGGAAAAATGTAGCTGTCCATTTATAGTCTACCATTATACTTCTCTAAATCCCGCTCCAGAAAATTATAGAACAAATTTCATTTAATATAGCTCTTTCATCTCAGAACATGAAATATTAGAGGTAAACGTTGGTTCTCCCAATGGAAAAGAGGAAACGGGGGATTATTCTCATGGATGGAAAGCAAGTCACTCACATTTCTGCAGAGGAAGACGTAAAAAATTTGGTGCTTTTACAAACAGATTCTAAATTTGTCAAATAAGCATATAGGTGCTCAATTCTTAAGAAACATTTGCCATGGAGAGGTACAGGGAGGAGGAATCAAAGCATGTATTTAAGCCCCTTTACTCCTTCACAAACAATGTTGTTATCCTGTGGGATTGTCAATATCCTTGGGTGAACCCACAATAATGGGTTAGACTTTTTTGGAGGAAGGATTTCCTCTAAAAAGCATAAAACACGAAAATCATGTCGGATACTTTTGATAGAAATTCCTCTTGACTTTCGATCAAAATATTCAAACTTTCGATTGAAACATATAAAATTAACTACTTTCAATTGAAAGTGACATTTTATTATTAAAAATTTACGAAAAACAACTTTCGATTGACAGAGCCACGAAACATTTGTTAAGTAATTTTGATAGAAAGTACTTTCTATCGAAACCTCCTAATTAGGCCCATTTTGCAAAGGCCAAGAAATTTTTGAAGATTTCATGGCTTTGGGGCTTAAATACAAGGCTTAAATGGAATAGTAAAGACAAACCCATTTGCATGGCACAATTAATTATGTGTGTATATATGTGCACATGTTTCCTGCGACACAACACTTCAATAAGTCATTCTGTTAGTGAGAAACAGGGTTAATGAGCATGTAAAACCCTAACATCGACCTATTGCTTTCTAACTAGGATGAGTGTAGAAAATAACATAACAGCCCTCAAATTATGCTAATACCAGTGACATAAACAACCTATCATGAAAGATTTAAGTTTAAAACAACTATTTAATTTCTTAAGCATGCATATTAGTCTAAAATGAGCATTACAACCATGTAGGGAAAATAACTATGGAGTGTGCATGAAGCTATGAAGGAATGGGTAGCATAACAATGTTTTGAGATTCCTTCAAAATCTTGGCATAACAACACTACTATTCAAAAATTGAGGCTTCTTATGAGCTCCAAATCCCTTCAATTTATAGAGGAATGAGAGAGAGAGAGGGGATACAAGGTTCATTAATGGAGCCCCTAAGGTCATTAATGAGGTGTAAGAGCCATTAATGCCTTGGGCATTAATGAGGGATGGGCAAGAGGGAATATCCATTAATGAAATTCATTTAAGAGGCAAGGGAAGGAGTAAGGCTCAACTTGGCAAGTTGGTCCTTACAGAATTCATGCTTGAGAAAGTTGACTTTCTCAAGTGGGTTGAGTTGTTAATCATTCCCTTAATGAAATGTGACAACAATAGGAGGGGGTTTAGGATAGAATTAGAATTGGGATTAGATTAGCATGGAGGGAATAGGTCGAGATGGGTTGGAACCCGGGGTAGAAGTGGTTGAGATAGGTTAGGTTGGGGTTTAAAGGAATATAAATGAAAAGAATTAAACTTATTTAATTCATTTAAAATATAGGAATTAATCATTTAAGCATTTTATTACTTTTTAATAATTGAGGGGACTATAGCCATTTTAATTAAATTAAATAGGCTAGTGGAATGGGTTCATTTTGCAAGTAATTATTTGATTTAGGGGTTCATTTAATTCCTTTATAATTAAATACTATAGTCGCACGTTTGAATTTGATATTATATGGCTATAATAGTTAATATAATTCAGTGATAAAACTCACCTAGGACATTAAATTAGATTTAAAATAAATTATGTCAAAGTAACATTGTCATGACATAATTAGGGGTATGATCACACTAAGTGAAAATAGGGTCTATGGTCAGAGCAGACCAAATCCAGGTGGTTAAATTTGCCCCTCTTTGAATTGATGTGCGAACAGCGCATTGATTCAAAGAAAGTTTTTGATTTTGACTTCTGAAAGATTGAGAATCCCATTCTTGGTTGTCAAACAAAATGTTGATGAGATCAGTCTCGCACTTGATCAAACTAAACTGATAGAATTGAACTTGAACTTGGTTTTCGTCCAAAGGTCAATAAAATATTTTTAAAAGATACCAATTCTAAACTTGGTTGCCGTCCAAATATTGATAATACTGATTCCAAACTTGGTTGTCATCCAAAAGTCAGTAAGAAGCTGCTAGGAGCTTAATAAGAATCTTTTAAAAATGAGGAAACACAAGATATCCAACTTATGAGGACCAAAGTTTTCTATCCAAAAGTGCTGACTTAGTCAAGGAAACTATCATTCCCCTAGTTGTTTGATAATGAAGTCATTTTTAATGTTGTTTCGAGTAAGAATTTGATTGAAATATAGTGTGATCATACCCCCTTAGGAACAAAATCAAAGGAAAAGGATAAAATCCCTCAGTTAAAAGAACGTATCACTTGCAGGAAGTGGTTAGGGAAAGAAATAATGGAGTAGAAGAAGTGGAAAAAGATGGTGTGCTTAAAAATAAACACACTAGTACCAAGTTAATTACGTGAAAATATGAGTGGTGAGACTTGATAAAAATGATGTCAAACCAAGATGTATGATAAAATGTGCATGTTGACAGTGTTTTGGAACAAATGGAACAAATCCGTAGTTTTCAGAGCTGTCGCAAAAATAATATGGTGGTGTGGAAAACATCTTAGGAACCTTCGATTTGGTTCCCGATTGACTAAATAAAGAGAACAAAAATGTAGTTGTAGTTGCCTAGGAGGAGTTTTGGAACTCCTAAATGACTCAAAAGACCAATATAAGCCTCAAAATTTACCATTTCACTATTCATTTTCACTTTCCTCCATAGTAATTCTGAGAGCTCTGCAGAGAAGATGGTAGTCCCTGTGAGGAAGCATCATTTCAAGATGAGCCGTTGACATCAACGCCCAGCCAACTACCCACCTTTGGTAAGTGCTCATAAAAATACCTTGTGATTTTTGCAAATTTCAGTTTCATGCATTTTTGTAGCTTTTACAGCCAGTTGAATTTTGGGTCGCATCCGAGATTCTGGATCGCACCCTGCAAAACCCGTGTCGCATCCGGGATTTCCTAGATCGCATCCAATTTTTTTGAATTTTTACATTGCATCCAGGATAACTTGGATCACATCCTGTTTGCATGTTTTTGCCTTTTTTTTGCTTATATTTGATTTTGTGTCATACCTTGTCCTTTCAAGATCATACCCTACATTTAGGGTCGCATCCTGTATATCAGGGATCGCACCCAATATACTCCATCATATTCGGTATATCCCAGATCGCATTGTATAAAAGAGATCGCACCCTGCTTGTTCAGAATTGCATCTCATTTGTAGACTTATGAAGTTTATCCATTTGACCTGTGTGTGTGTGTCGCAAACCTTGAATCACTTAACTGATCAAGATTTTGCATCTTTTTTGTTGATATATTATTGATTTGATCTTTGTATGTGTCAAAAATAGGCATATTTTGAGGTAGTTGCTTTTAGAGGCACATATCTAGCATGTGTGTTGGCCTTGTTTGGACTGCTCTCTGATGATGAGAAAACTAAAGTGACCCGATGTAGATTACATTCTTTGATAGGTTTACCTGAGATAGGGGTAAACCAAGGGTTGTTGACTGCTCTTGCTGAGAGATGGTACTCAGAGCACAACACCTTCCATCTGTCGACCGGGGAGATCACAGTGACTCTGGAGGACGTATGGTAGATACTCCAAGTTTTGATTATGGGTCATGAGGTGTGCTTCGAGGCGACGATAGTTGTAGCGATTGGAGCAGCCCGCCGATACTTTCAAGATGACATGATTGATTGCAGATATCTTTCATGGGATTATATGATTGATCATTATGATCAATTATCTGTGTACTTAGCAGGTCTGATAGGTGGCATCTTGATGCCAAATAGGGGTCAGCATGGTTTTATGGTGGGCTGGGTAGATATGCTAGAGCAGATGGTCACCCATAGACAGAGATTTGCATGGGGCAACTACATCCTAGCCCATATGTACTGAGAGCTTCATGAGATAGTATATCATTATACCCAGAGCATGATTGTAGGTATATTGATTCTTTAGATCTAGACCTGGGAGCACATCCGTGTTACACGGCCGATTGTAGATAGACAATGAGCACCTAAGTAGCCTTACATATACATATATGCAGGTCTCATTCAATAGCCCCATCTGGGCAAGGTAGAGTATTGGTGACGGCTCTTTGATGATATGACTGAGGTCATTTGGAGACCATATTTAGACTATGAGGAGTGGACCTCAGATGCACGATAGGTACCTTTTTTATTTCAGAGCAGGTATCTCATAGGGAGGACTAGATATGTAATAGAGTGGTTCGTTCATACCCAAGTGCTGAGACAGTACAACTGACAACAGGGCAGGATATAGGATATTATTGTTTATGCACGGATCTGAGATGAGGCACCATTGTGGGGTGTCCAGCTAAGATACAAGACCGCGTATCAAGAGATTCGTGACATGGTTGGAGTAGACTGGGGTCTCTGCCTTGATGTGGCCGATGTAGGTGTTTCAGATGGATATGCCGCAGAGATGCTCCAATACCCATTTCCTTGATTCACAGTGCCAGAGGAGGTTATTCCTCGCATAGAGGAGCCTTTAGATTATGATCCTGATGACCGTCCTACCAAAGGGAGGGGAGGAGCACAGAGAGACAGGGGAGGTGGCTGACATGGAGGTAGGGATGGAGGTCGAGATGGAGGGAGAGATGGGAGACAACCTCCTCCTTATGATGGTGATGACGGAGATGATAGGCGTGGTGGTGGTGTGGCTATCGACACAGGTGGTGTGAGTGGTAGTGGGCAGGGTAGGTGCCAGACATTCAGAATTGTTGCTCCTCGGATCAATCTTGGTCCATTACTTATAGGAGAGTTGCAGAGGTAGTAGAGACAACAGCCACAAAGACATTCGAATAGACCACTGGACAGGGCCTCAGGGTAGAAGTCAGGTCAAGTATCTGGTAGGGATGGTGATTCTCTTTCACAGTGTGAGCAGGAGAGAGAGCAACCGAGGTCACAGATTACAGCTCTAGAGGCAAGAGACACAAAAACAGAGTCTAGAATTTCTATATTAGATTCCTTGCTTGTAGATAGGGATATGCAGATGGAGAGACTCTGAGTAGAGAGAGATGTACAGGCCCACACAGCCACACATCAGGGACAGAGGGCCACATACTAATATTCTCTTTATCATGCGGCAGTGCTAGAGGGGCAGAGAGTAGTGTCATTTTCATGGTTAGCCTAGAAGTCTGAGGGGGCCATTCCTCCTCCTCCTCTGTTTGTACCTCCTCCTCCTCCTCCTCCAGATCAGGGAGAGGGGGGAAGCCAAAGCTGATTTATATTGTCATATCTTATATATCTAAGTTCACATTGTATATCTGGATCCTTCTGAGATCCTTTTTCTTGTATATGACACTCATATATGTATATTTGATTCATTTTGTCTCACTGATACTCTTTATGTAGACTTGTGTCATATTTTGATCTATGGATCCTATTTTGAGGGATATATATGTGATGCACTTGCTCCTAATTCTGACATGTTTTATGAGTTCTATTTTCTTTGGTAGATGTGATATATGTGATTTGTACATGTGATGATATCTTGGTCTCATGATGAGTTAGATTTAGATGATAACATCATTTTTTATTTGATCATTGATATAAATATATTTTAAATGATACTTATGTGAAGATGCAAATGTATGTTTTTTTATTTTCTGTATGCAATTAAAATGTATGGATGCACTTAGGATGTAAAAGTAAAAATGCAATACATGTATGCTTTGTTTTGTTATTTTCCTTTTGCTTCTTTTTATGAATGCAAAATGTATGCTATGGATGTGTAACGATATATATAAGTAATATGGATGATGTAATTAACTTGATTTAGAAGAAGAAAAATTGAATTAATTTGGAGCTAAAAAAATGTCTTTAATGCTTCTCCTTTCTTGTTTATATCCCATGCAATTGTCAAAAATGTAATGATATGAATACTCTTAGGACTTTGTCACTAGTATGTAAATATATAGCTTTTTATCATCATTGGGCACTCTTTTGGAATGGATACGATATGACAGTACAACCATCACTAATACCCACTGATATTATGAAAGTATGGATACTATGTTTTATTGAAATACCAGAAATAGACTTAGGCATCAAGGCATAGAAGCCAGGATAACAAGACAGTCACCTTCCTTTTAATATACCAGATTATGTGTAAGGAAAGATATTAGATCCGCAATGACCTTGAAAATTCATATCCTTGGGTACATTATGCCTCGTATACCTTAGTGAGAATCTGGATTAGAAAATAGACAAGGAAATTGTTTCAACCTCACCGTAGTTTACACATGACAAAGATTAAGATATATGCAGTTATCCACCCATAGTGGAAGCTCTTACCATAAACATCTAAGTTAGGTGAAATTGATAGGATCATCTGGAACAATCACCATACATAGAAATCATGGAGTAACTCGGAAGACTTAACAACTATCAATTGAAAATCAATCAAATAAAATTCATAAATGCTTAGATGCCCCTAGTTAAAACATCATCAGGACATAGAAGAGTCATGATCAATCCAAGTCCAAACTGTGTTTAGGTAGTACTTGTTCATTCATTTATCAAACATAGTAAAGATTCATCAACCAGAAAATTGGAATACAAGCAATATGGTGTTTCCATGCTTGTGCATTGATAGGATAATCCATTCATGTTCGTGATCCAATATAGCCTTGTAGAAACTCCGTTAACGTAAATGTCATGTTTGGATATGTGATGTTGGAAAAGAGATCCTTATTTTGAAAAGTGACATCATTTTGCATGTATCAAGAAACATTGTGTTCATGAGGAAAACCATCCTAGAGAAACCTAGCAAACGTAACCTACCATGCCAGCAAAGATGCCCCTAGTGAAGAATGACCTATTCCTAAGACGTAAATGCAAACAAATCCCAAGTGAGGATAATATAGCCATTTAGGAAATGAAGTCAACATTTGGAGCACAGGTGCAATTATGAATGCCTAGTGTTAGTAATGCATTGATAGATGGAGTACAGAATACAAGTGATGCCTGATTGCCAGGTTTTCACCAGTTGGAAAGATCTTTTCTTTTCTTTTTGCTACCAAGATGCCTGTTTTACCAGATGCTCATCAAGGCACTTTTCTCTTTTTCAATTTTTTTGCTATTTTTTGCTTTTTTTGAATGTTTTTGTAGTATCAAGGCACCTGTTTGCCAGATTTTCACCAAGGATACCCTTTCTTCAGGACCTTTTTCCATTATTTTTGGATTTCTTCAGGATCAATTTTTTGAATGTTTTTGGTATTTTGCAAGAACTATTTGTTGTACAAGCTCTACTAGCCAAACATCAAGCGTAGAACCGCTTCAAATGTAGAGTGTTGATAGGATCTAGAAGAATGTCTCCTTCAGATGTAGCTAGTTGATAAGCTCCAGTCTCAAAAGTAGCAGTGATAACATAAGGTCCCAGCTAGTTAGGTTCAAACTTTCCTTTTTGCTCTTTGTTAGGCTGGTTCTTAGGATTCTCCTTTAAGACGAGATCTCCAACTTCAAACTTGCATGGTTTTATCTTTTTGTTGTACCCATTGGACATACATGCTTGATACACTTTGAGGTGATCAAACGCATGTTGTCTGTGCTCATCTAGTAGGTCTAAAGAATTCACCCGATCAATGTGGTACTGCTCATTTGTAAAAAGACCTTGTAAAGATATCCGCAAAGATGGGATTTCAACCTCAATAGGTAGTACTGCTTCAGTGCCATAAACTAGAGAAAATGGCGTGGCTCCAATTGGTGTTCGGATGCTCGTTCTGTAGCCCCATAGTGTCAGATTTAATTGTAGGTGCCAGTCTCTGCCAGACTTACTAACAATTCTGTGTAGGATTTTTAGAATATTTTTGTTTGATGCCTCAACTTGTCCATTACCTTGAGGGTAATATATCGAGGAACAACGTTGAGTGATATGGAATTGTTCACAAAGGTCATCAATGTCTTGATTTTTAAATTGGCCCCCATTGTCTATTACAATTGAAGAGGGTATCCCATATCTACAAATAATGTAGTTTAGAATGAACATAGCCACTTGTTTGTCAGTGGCTTTGATTAGCGACACAACCTTGACCCACTTTGTGGAATACTCAATGGCCGTAATGTTGAACTTGTGTCCATTTGAAGAATTAGGATATATTTGTCCAACCAAGTCAAAGGCCCATTGCTAAAATGGCTAATGTGTGATAAAAGGTATAAGTTCTCTGGCAGGTGTGTGTGTGTATTCGAGAACTTGTTGGGAACAACACAAACACTCAATAGATCATTATATTAGTTAGAAAGGGTTAGAAAAGCATGCAAAACCCACTAAAACTGACCTATTGCCTTCTAACTAGAAAGAGTGTGATTAACAACATATTAGCCCTCAGAATATGCTATAAATCAGTGACCAATACTATTCTAGCATGAAGGATTTAATCCAAATTTGAGCTAAAAAGATGAAAAAGCATGTAATCTAGCTTTAAAAGATGAAACTAGAATAATGAACTAGCATGGAATATAGAGTGTAATGTAAATCTAAGTGTAATCCAACAACATAACAATGTAATTGAAATCTAAAGTGAAGGCTCATTTTCTCTCAAAATAGGCTTCTATTTATAGAAGAATGGGAGAGAGAGAGAGGGGGGACAAGGCTCATTTATGAATTAGGAGGCTCATAAATGAAGGTGTAAGAGCCATTAATGCCCAAAGCATTAATAAGGCATGGGAGAGACATAGGCTTAAGGCATCTTCATTAATAAGGCATTAATGAAAGTCTTAAAGAGGCAAGGGAGGATGTAAGAGAGTGGCTTGAGAAAATGGACTTTAAGAAAGTCCAGCTTGAGAAAGTGGACTTTCTCAAGTGGGTTGAGTTGCTAAGCATTCCTTAA